>VTWG01007991.1:0-17025 GCA_008817895.1 Anopheles fontenillei | reverse complement strand
ACACACACACACACACACACACACACACACACACATATCGTACCTGAAAGAGCTAAAACTGGCCAAGCATAGGGAGTGGAAGACGGCAATAGAACGCACGGTGGCACACAGACAAGTGTGTTTCATCAATATTCAACACGTGTCATCGGAGACGTGCCGTGCCGAATGGTTAAGAGCAGGCAGGGGACTGGGGGAATGTTTTCCTTCTTCCGGGCGCGTTGCTTCCAGAGAAAAGGGGGAACTACGGTGGTCGAGGATGGCATCGAATTATTCCCAGCAGTGTTGTATGCAACAAAAAAACGGCTAGAAATGAAGCTGCAAAGCATGTCGAGTGCGAAAAAGTGTAACTTTTCTCCCATTTTTTTGTGTGTGCCTTCCAGCGCTTGCCCAACAACCCACCGATGTCCAGCGCCAAAGAGGTGGAGTTGGTGTCCGTTCGCTAGGAAAAAGAACAACGCTCGCCCGGCACGTGAACGTTTGATGCAATTTTTGCGCTTGATCTTTCCTGTCCGTCTTTTGTATTTTTTTGTTTGTTTCGCTTCCATGTCCCCGTCTGAGTCTGAGCGAGGGCGTATTCCGGAAGTGGACAAGCTAGACATCACCCATCACTGTAATCTATCATAGAAAGAAAAAAAAACACAGGAAAATAACATAAAAAACACACGCCCTCACCAGCAAGAAGTCAAGCCCAAGCGATCCGTTTGATCTTTTGTTTGGATGGCCGAAAGCGGTCTCCCAGAGTTTGGTCTGCGTTTTCACTCCCAGAAGGGGGAAAGCAAGAACGTGTGCGGAAAAGGGGAACGTACAGCACACACACACACACAGACAGACAAAAAAAACTCCCCCCGCCACAAAGAAGACGAACGATGCTACTCGAAGCTGAAGAGAAATGTAAACAACGGTGCGAGCAATCAACAGTTTTCCGTTCCACAAAACCGTGCGGCCTGTGTCTGGGCCTGGGTGGAGGTTTTGCCGTTGCCGATGCCGTTCGTCCGTCGTCTGTAGCGTGCTCTCTGGCCAAAAGGGAAACATGTGCTTTTTCCACGAACCATGCCCGAGCAATGGTGCTCAACAGATGAGAGAGATAAAATGAGAGAGTTATATTGCTGTGAGAGGGAAACGAGTAAAAATAAATATTGAAGGAAAGTAAGGGAACTTAATGTAACAAATAATAATATCTTATCAAAACCTATTTTTAAACTAAATATTGATTCTATTTAACAGGCAAAAATGTTGTAATACCTTGTTGTGATAAATGTTGTAAATATTTAAAAATACCTTTAGCACACGAAATAGTCCATTTGTTCCTCAACAACTCACTGTGCAAACGCGCCTTCGCCTCTCCGTGAGACTGAAGCAAACGTAACGGGTCGAAGCGAGACGACTAGCTATTTCATTGCTCCTCGGCGTTGCGAGTTTTTCCTACCCACCATCGGAAGGGATGCTGCCGGTCTTACGATCGGCACGATCTCTGTGCGGAGGCACGGTCATCCTGCACGGTGTAGAGCCGAAGGAAAAGTGCCAAATCCTTCAGTCGGTGGCGTGAATTTCCTCCGTACGGTTGTGTCTGCCAGCTAGGTCGTGCCCGAGGGAAGGGAACCGTTACGTTTTCTTCGAAGTGTGTGACTCGAACTGCACCTTAAACCGCGCCTGGTCGTCGTGCGTTCGTGGTTTGTGAGGCAACACAGCGTGGCATTCCGTTCCGGCCCCATCTTCTGTTGTGTCCGGTGGGAAATTAAGTAAAGGATAATGATTAAAAAATAGCTTCCGCATTCATACAGTTGAGGTATGCTTTCTTTTAGCCGTTATTGAATTTTTTTTATCGTTGCGTGATTTTGTGTTGTGCGTCTGTCCCTTTGAGCTACCTGGTCGTGAGCGCTTGTTTTGTAAATTTTCTTTCCTCCTTTATTTTAAAACCAAACCTCCGGGTAACGTAGCAGTGAATCAAAATTTAGCCAATCGTGAAATTTACTCCTTTCTTTACAACCTGACCGGACCTTTGCCATCGCTTCACATCGTGAGTGTGTTTCTTTGTGACGTGTGCGTGCTGTCCCGCCGGATAAAAAGGATGTAAAAACGCGCGGATGGATGGTTGCGTGAAGGTGGCGGCGGCGGCGATGATAATGATGATGATGAAGGTGATGAGTGGTGAAGTTGAAAGTAATCCGAATCGCTTCATTTTCCTGCAACAGCCTCCCTTTTGAAGTGTGGCGTAAGCCGACATCGGCCAAGCTCCCAAGATGGTGCAGGTGCGGCGGGCGTGCGCTTGAGTCGGATTGAGAATCGGGTCGCACGCTCAAGCGTACGTTTTGTGCGTGCCCGGGTGAACACGGTGCTGCACACGTGTGTGTGTGAAGTTTGTGTGTAGTGGAACAACGACAGGAAAAAGAGTCAAAACGAAAGGAAAATAAATCGCAAAAAATAAATACCCGCAACCCGCAGTGTGTGGTGTAATTTACGCTGTGACATACACACCACGGAACGGTGGTAAAAGAGGTAACCAGCGGGAGCCTTCCGAGCGGAGGCTGTTTTTTTTTTGTTTTTGCGTAAAATAGATTGCCATTTTTATTGACTTCGACGGGGCCGTTCGTGAGGCAAAGAGGAAATGCGTGACCAACCCAGAGCAATGTTGTAAATGGCAATCGGTAAGTTACCTTTTTTTCAATGTGCCCTAGCCCTCGCCTACCTTTGCGTGGCAGGATGCAGGATGAAGGCTGGTGAAGAGGGAAATAAAAAAGAAATCGTTTATCCCTTTCACTGGAAAATGATCAAATCACTCACCGACAGGCACGATTTATTACAAGGAAAAGCTGTTTCGTGCACAGCGAAGGGTAAAACGTAACGTAACGGCGAGGCGCTTTGATGTCCCGTGGAGTAAAGTTATTAAATTTTTTGGTTGGGTTGAGCAGTGCGCTATGTGGGAGGTGAGTAAAACTGTAAAACTGCCCGCGTGGGTGCTCCTGTGGTGGCGTCGTTGTATGTATGTCGGAAGCGCTTGAGCGTGCTTTTAATTGAGTCAATTGTTTCACACCCATTTTAATGGTGCACGCTGAAAAGTGTTCTAGGGAAGTAAAAAAAATAAAACACAAAAAATGGCTCGGTCCTATTTAATAAGTCAATGTTTAGTTAAAGGCTCTTAAAAGTGAAAAGTGTTGCATACATTTAGGCGCTCATCGAACCAAACTACTGAGCAATCTAATTGTAGTTGTCTACTCGCTGCTTTGTTTGATTAAAGCAATTAATTAATAAATTTTAGTAAGTTTTTTGTACACGCTTCTCTTAAGAGTCTTGAAAAGCTTCTCGAAATTTCCTAAATTAAATATATCTTCTACATTGAATTGATTTTTATTTCTGCTCCATACCTTCATTTCAATAGAGCCCCAACAAGCGTGGACATTTAAAGGCTTCCAAATTGAATGCATCCGTTGCTAAATTACATCAAAATACTTCTCACGAAATTTTCCTCTTTTCAATCTATTCTATCTCTATTACTGTAGCGTCAGACGCATCATTGTCAATTTCCGACATTGAGCGACGAGCTATTCAATTGGAATCTCATCAGTCTTCAATAAAATTTCATTACTGTTGCATTTTGTGACGTGCAGGCACGGGAGCTGTCACAATGTTCGTAAAGCAGTTTGTAGAAGAAAAAAAAAGTTTTGTTCCCTTTCAGTTTCTTTTGGAAAGATTTTTGTTTTTCCTTGCTCCCCGGCAATGCGTCAAGCGATAACTGAACGCTTACCGAGTGTCCCACTCGCTGCCCTAATCCCGCCGCCCGTCATGCCCAACCAATGGACGACGGATGAAGAATGGCAAAACCTATGCATAATCTAATTTGACGAAAATAAACGATTACTTTTATGACCCACCTTTGCTTCCGGTTACTTGCCCGGTCTAGTGGCGCGTCCGATGCGATTCAATTATGCTCGTGTTGCCCGACTCCGTCGCCCGGCAACGTACTTTACCGCGCGAGAGTGAGTGGGACATGTCTCTGTGTATGTGTGTGTGTGTGTGTGTGCTTCTTTGCTGTATGTATTCCATCATCATCGCTCGTCTGCTCCGCTTCCTTGTCTCAGGGTCACGTGCAAAAGCGCTTGCCGGGAAAGTTGTGTTCCACGCTCCGACAGCTCCTTGGAATGTGCAAAGAGGGAAGGCTGGCGTGTGATAAGAACGATAAAGCAGTTACTGATGCTTTATGAAGCTCGAGCGGAACGCTTTGGCCACTTTGGGCGGGCGACGATAATGCGGCAGAGAAGATTCCTGCCGCCAAAGCAAGGTGTGCATTAAAGAGGGAGAAGCCCTTCGCAAACGACGCGCCTCATACCGACAGGTCGGGAAGGTTCCAAACAATCTTGCTGATTTAATTTTACCTTGCACAGCCTTCTTACTGAGCTCCAGAAGAGCTTCAGCTGAAACTGAAAGTCGACTCGTTTTCTCTTCCTTCAAGCATTTTCTCAATCTCAGCGCTGAGTACATTCTGACACAGATTTGCCTACCCAGTGTGTGTGTGTGTGTGTGTGCGTTTGTCCACAGCTGTGACCCGTGTACTGTTGCGCACAATTCCGGTGAAACCAATTCAAAACTGGTCCTCGACCGGGGGACGCATCGCCGATCGTCGAACGCAACGAGTAGTCCCGGTTCGCAACAGTCACTCGGCGGATATCGTTTTAATTGGCTGGCGCTCGGGCTGCCACCATTGTGATAATGCCGTCATAATAAATGGTGGAAAAGCTAATGAATGCTAAGTGAATTTCGGTACGGTGGCAATTGCAGCAACGCGCAGGATCTGGTAGGCACAGGAGACGGTTGGAGGTGTTGGCGGCAGGTGGCGTTGGTAGTAGCGCTCGGGGTTGGTATGGCATTTGTAAATCATTAATTAGATCGTGGAACGCGCGCATTGCCGGTGACCGGCGGAGGAGTTTTCGGATCGTTTGGCTGGGCTGAAATGGGAACGGTTGCAGGGCAAAAGACATTTGGAGACAGATGCACAGAAAGGAGCTGAAATGTTGATTTTGCCCTTTGTCCTTTTGGCTTCGATGGTTCTTTGCTTTCGAAGAGTCTGTGTGCTGTAAAGCCACTGAGATATATTGGTGTAACTGTTTGAAACGGTAGGACGTACGAATTTCGAGGGAAATATTGAAAAAAAAATGATAATAAAATCCATTCGTATTCCAGTAATTCAAACTACCGAAATAAATATGTAATTTATGTAATCTATAAAGCATACCTTTAGGCGCTTATTGTAGAAGATCTGCAAGATGATCAGTTTAATTTTTTTTAAATTGAACATATTTTGTATTTTATTATCCAATTCATGTAATCATAGGATAACACAGGTGGTTTCGCTCAAAAAATCAAGATACGTACAATCACAATCATAGCTCTTCCAATCTGTTTTTGTTTTGCAGAATTTCCAATTCAATTAAAAAATAACCCCCAATAAAAACGCCACTGTCTCTGGTGATTAATATTTCATCTTCGATTTTTCCCACCCCTCAAGTTCAGTCGGTGGTGTTCGAGCGTCGAGCAAGCAACAAAACAAAGCCCCGTAACAGATGGTGCTGATGAGTGATGTACGCTTACCGTACACGTATACGATGCCCGAAGCGAAACCGAAACCCGGCACAGCCGCTCCCGTCCAGCGCGCACACCGGAACTGAAAAATGTGACCCACCTGTGGTCCAATCGCATGAGGGTTGCGCTGTGAAAACTTTCCAATTCACACAGCAAGCATAGGGAACCAACCGCGCCACGCTTGAAAGACCATTTGGAAAATTGCTTATTTTGATTGCGAGCGTGGCCCCGGAGCTCGTGCAGTCGGGTTTCGGACTGTGACTATGATCCTCCTGGGGGGTTTTGCTGCCATTTTTTTTGTTGTACTTGTTCTGACCACCGTCTGAGCAGTCTTGGAAGAATTCGAGCTCGAGAAACGTTGCACTTGAATTCATTGGCATGCGGGTGATCGTTTCATTTTTCCAAACACACCGACTCATACTAACCTCGTCTCCATCCATACTGCACAGCACGTACAAGCGCAAAGGGTTAAAGGGGTTTTGCATCTTGTAACGAAAAATATTCCATCTGAATATGATTCCAATTCCAGCTTCATGCCAAGACACACACACACACACTGCGAAGATTGCTGGGAGAAAAATGGAAACATTTATTTATGACACTCGTTGGCGAGCAGCAGAAGCACAAGTTTATTTCCAACACACGCTGGCTTACAGTAACAGCATTAGATTTCTCAATTTACTTCGTGAGCGTGAACATGACAAAGAATACACGCAAAAACATGGCTGGGAAAAAGGCGAAAGTCAACAAGGAGCGGTCAACGGTGACGATCATGGAAGATGTGTAGATATTTATCGTACATCATCCGAAACGGAATTTAAGCATTTCTGAATCAGATTTTCTTTCACTTTTTTGCGGTACCACAAAAAGTGTATCTTTGGATGGCAATTTTTTTTGGCTTCACTCAAGTTGTTTTTTTTTTTGGCATCATGCTTGGGAAAGGAAAACTCGATTTCACTTTTTCCACTGAATCAGAAAGCATTCGGTCCCTTAAGATTAAGAGCGATGGGTTCAGCTGGGTCTCGAGTTGGTCCGGTTAGCGTGCTTGGGTGGAACGACAACAACCATGACGTTGATGATGATGATGTTCGTGATGATGATGATGATGATGGAGATGATCTACACAGTGAGATGAGATTTCATTCATTTTTCATAAGTTAATCTTTCATTTGCTTCACTTAGCTTGGGTGCTGCACGGGCCGTTTGGGGAAATGATTCATTTATGCACGTTTAGCTTGTGGCTAGTTTTTGACAGCATGGGTCTGTGATTTCATTCTTTAGCTCATGGTCCAACATCCAACTTGCTAGCTTCCTCCACAGTCACGCCAGCCAAGAATGATTAAAGTGGTGGGATTAATTTCGCAATATTGTTTGCCATTGAGCATGGCGTTCGTGAGCATGGCGTTCGTGAGCATGGCGGATGTATAGCGCAACGATTCATGAAAGCGTAGATGTAATAATTATCCTCGAAGCATTCAGGAAACGCTTTGCACACGTCTCAATTATGGTGTTGGTACACAAAACTGCAAAAGCGAATCATTTCCACATTAGAAACTACATACAAATAATCGTCTGGCGGGGTGTTTCCGCCACGAAATTGCTTTTGACATAATTACACCCGTACTCCGTTCTAGCAGCAGAGTTGATCAAAATTACCTACGTACACACCCACCTGAGCGCCTGTACCACCGTACCCTCATCTCCTTCATCATCGTCGTCATCGTCATCATCCGGTCCGAGTTGCTTTGAAATGACAAAGCTCGCTGGAAACCACCTGTCACCTTGCGTTATGCTTTCTTGCGTCCTGTGCAGTGCGCATATAATTACCATAATTGATAGTGAGCCAACGGGACTACGCTTGCCATCTGCTCGAGGCAGCAGCGTTGCATCCCGGACGTGGCCGTCGTACCGGAAACTTGGTTAGTTTATGTTTACGAGGAAAACCCGGTAATCGATTTATGTGGGGTTCGTGGAATGAAACGGTACGGCTCGCGGGTCGCATTGATCGGGTGGTTTGTTTTCGAATTAGTACGATCAAACAAGGGAAGCGGCCGATGAGCGTTTCTGTAGTTCGCTCAACGTAAATAAACAATTTTGACCCCGTAGTAAATAATTCATTGCCTGCTGGAGTTGAGCGCACACGGGTTTTGCCTTTGTGAAAAGATGAAACAAGCAACACTCATTAACGCGAAATAATTACGTGGGAAGTTTGTGAGGAATAATTGATTTCGTGAATTGTTGTACATTTTACATGACGGTAATTGACGTTGAACTGGTCAATGAAGCCGATAAGTGTTTTAAAACTACTTATTACTGACGCTGCCATGCAAATTAGGTTGTTGTTATCCATTTTGCATACATTTAGGCGGACATGTAATTGTGGAGGCTTAATAGACTTGTTCATGAAACACAATTGCATACGTTTAGGCGTGTAAATTAGAAATTACTCACTTAAAAATACAAAATTTAAAAATATATCCTTCCGTTGCTTTAATGCCTTTTCACGTTAAAGCAATCAACGTATTCCTGTCTTATCATGGCGTAGCGTCGTAAAGCAATAAAACAGGAAGACGCTCCGGTATAAATGTTCACCTTCTTCTAATTCCCTCAGCTGTTAACATGCACCCACACCAATCAAGACTGTGATACGCTGGGTCGCTCGGATCGCTGATGTAATCTTACATTTCCATCCAGGGTGCGGTAACTGCCAAACCTCATGTTCTGGAAATGGTACAAGTAACAAAATTAAGCATCTCATCACTATTTCACTCGAAGCGCTCCCTGCTCCACCGCTGCTGCTTCGCCCGCTGGCATTTGACTTCGTAGCGTAGAGTAATATTAAGATGTAGCCCCGAAAGCAAACCAATTCACTTCCCAGACCTAGTGCTGCTTCCGTTATCGAACAGATTTAACTGGAATCATTAATTTTGCTACTCAATTTGTAGCTACACGCGGTTCCTTCCCAGTGCGGTATCGTAGCTGTTGGGTGTATTCTGTATCGGATGTGGGATGCCTGAGAAAGGGACCGGAATTCTGTTTTCTTTTGGGCTGGGTCTGGGCGTTCTAGGTCTGGAGGAAACGTTTTACAAAGCCGAACGATATATCGTGCATTTTAGAGTTTTTGGTTGGTAGTTCGGGCAAGGGTGAATGCGTATGAATTTCGATGTGGAAAAGAGCAATTTATTGAGTTTTGGGTTTGAGTGAGGCCAATTCTCTAGAGACCAAGCCATGAGCGGCACGTTGTAAGGAAAGGCTTTAAATGAAACTCGAAACGAGGGATTCTAAGTCGTATGTAAAATAGGCAATGTGTAAGATAGTTGAGGTTGGGTATGTCTCTTGCCTCAACCGAAACTATCCATTTGCCATTTAACGCCCTTATTATCGAACCATTTTCAAATTGCAACGTGAGTAATCGGACTGATGTTTGAGGTTTAGAGGCGTATATTGCCTTCAGCTTTCACAAAATGGTGCCAGGTCGGCTTCAAGTTCGGGTTTGTTAGGTTAAAAGGTTTCTGATGAAAGGCCAGTACAATAGCCCATTACATTCACATTTCAAACGAACGGGAAGCTACCGGAAGGAAAGGTGCAGCTCGGATGTGTGACTGTGCGCAAGAGCCTTGGAATGAATTTAGAATAGATGTTGCCCACTGTAGCACACTGCTCTGTGGCTGGTGGTACGTTTTCCAGGAAGGATGGAAGATTTTGATGAGAGTGAAACCGACACACGTACACCCTTGGTTTGGTTTGTTCCTTCAAGCATTATCTGCTGAATGCAGGGTGAAGCCAACGATTCTTCCAGCTAAACCGCATCTCATAGAATTGCAGTGACCGTACGCTGCACACACGCTGCTGACGTTCACTTTGTCAATTCTGTCAGATCAATTTGCACCGGCTGGAAAGGAGAAAATCTACTTGAATTGGTAGCTTGTTTGATTGTATTGCATTGCGCTCCCACAAGACAGCAGTGTGCGTTGCTTTTGTTCACTGCTCATGTGTACATAATACAATATTCGGTGAAAGCAGAGAACCAAATCCCAAAAAAGGCTAACCGTAAGCTTGCTTGCCAAATTCGCATTCACCAGGTGGCATTCGGGAAAATGGAACGAGATGCCATAAGCTTAGGACATTCAGCAGAAACGGATCGGCAAAAGCTATCTCGTGAAAGATTCCACCACCAACGACGTTGATGCATTTCGGTGGAGGGTTGCGAAACGGAATTGTACCATAATGTTGGCTGATTGATGGGTTTTTGAGCTTTATATGCTGTGTGTGTATTTTTGTTTCGCTTTATGCGTTATGTGTTTGAACGGTGGGTTGTTTCGTGTTGGCTAGTGACCAGCAGGGAGTTGTACGCTACATACACAGCTCTATTCTTTGTTTCCTGCTATAAGTTTTTTTTCTTTCTACGAACTGAGAACAAGGGAGTGGAAGGCAGACAAACAAAATCAGGTAAAAACGATTGGCTTTCTTCGAAGCATCCCGGGAAGAGGATTTAGTTTTGGCGGGTGATTTGATTTTCCGGTGGCATTTGATACTTCAACCAAGGTGTCAGGTTTCTCGGGAGTGTGGCAAGTGATGATGCTAAGTGAAAGGAAACAAACAAGCTTAAGAAATCGCACAAACAAGAGGTTTGGAGAATGTTTATACAGAGTTTTATAATGATTGTTTGTTGATAGTTGTTTTGCTTTCCAATGACAAAGACACAGTTAGATTGAAAACAGCAATATCGTTTTATTGAATAGTTGAACTTTGAGCCACTACTAGCGTGATTTGTATTTTTTGTGATTTAGTGGATACAAAATAAAATAAAATTATGCTATGACGTATCCAAAAACCAAAAAGGGTGTTAATTCTCCGAAATAAACCAATTTGTTAAGTGAAGTGCATACATTTAGGCGCTTATGCGTACTGTACGATCGTTTTTTTTTATAGAATTTAAAATAGAATAAAAAATATCGATCATCATTTCAATCAAACTCTTAATTGTTTTATATGGCTACAATTTCTACAAGTGTACTCCACAGCCCATTGTTTAAGTGTAGCAATAAACGGAATAAAAAGCTCCACGCCACACAAACTCTGCTCCATTGTTTCGAGCATCTCCAATAAATTAATCGACGCTTTGCGCTCACCCCGGACGGAGATGGAGCCAATCAATCGGCAACCGCTTCCGCACCGTATGCCGGGCCAATAATCTAATGTAATTTAATAGCACCTCGATATCCGTTGCGATACATAGATTTACGATGCGAATCCGGAACGCGTTCCACACCTGGTAAGGAGAGGAGCGAGCGTGAAGGTGGTGCTGTTGTTGGGAATCCGGAAACATCCACCACAAGAACGATACACCCACTCAGTGTAAAGCCATTAGATTTATGTTTGCTTCCCTATAGCCGGCGCGCAAGCAAACATACCATGACGTTCCTTGGCGTTGGAAGGCTGCTCCTCGAGAACGGGGTTGGTTGTTGTTGTTTTTTTTTTCTTTCAAAACAAGCCTGCAAAAAATGTGAAAGAAAAGCTGCTGCGTCACAGGCAGAGTATGTTTTGTTAAGTAGCAAGGCTATAGAGAGAGAAAAAACGAAATCAAAAAGAAAAACAACGCTTCCCTGTGAGATTGCGGTGAGCGCGCTGCTAAGTAGTGCCCCGAAGCGTACAACCACCGTTCGCTTCCACCGGTGCTCGGTGCGATCTAATTTTCCGTCGCCATTCGCAGGAAGAGTGAACGAAAAAAANTCGGGTCGGTGCTTGAAAGGTTTCGCATTTTTTGCACGCCAAAAAAAAAAAAAACGAGTCGCCATCGGGGATTAAGTTGGGGACGCGGGATTATAAAATTTATGAAATCCCAATAAAGCGTGGAAGTGATTTAGCGAATCGTGAAGAAGCTTGGCTCCATTTGGATGAAGGGTTCGCTATTGTTTGCGCAGAGTATCGTTTCGTATTTGGGTTTGTTTGTGACACACACACACACTCTTGCGTAAATGTTCTTTACAATCCTTTTCCATTCGTTACTGCACTGTGGATCGGCTGGGAAGGTTGTGGACAAAGTGAAATATTTAAAATAAATAATAAAAAATCCCTATTGCGTTCCGTTATTCAATTTTCATAGATTTAAATTATGCTTGTGCTGATGGGAAAATAAATCTGATTTTTTAATTTATTTTTATTTTTGTTATTTTTCTTTTTTGTTTACTTTATTTCCACTGTGCAGTGACTCAATTAGGGCTGGCGTTCGTGCACCCGCTGTAAACCAAGACGAAGACGAAAAAAGCAAACAGTTCCATGAAAAATGACTCAAAAACCCCTTTCAGCTACTTGAACCTTCTGCGGAAAGAGCTTCGATCTGATTTTCTAAAGGAAACGCTCACCTTCTCTGGCGCCCTCTTTCCCACCCCAGACTTTAACCCTTTTTTCGGATTTATCGTTTCCGGTAGTCGGTTGGTCGGGGTAGTGCTCGCCCCCGTACGCAGTGGATCGGTTACGGTTCCTTTCAATTTCCTGTTGAGCCATTTGCGAAGCAGGGATTCACCTTAAATTTGGCCCAGGCTGACAGGCGATGACAAAATAATGGCACCGCTTTGACACAGCACAGCGTGTACTTTGGCGTGCGTGTGTGTGTGTGTATGTTTTTTTTTAATCCAACGTTTGCTCTCTGCTGACGCAAATCCCCTCTTGAAGATGTGCCTTGCATCCTGCTCCATAACGGAGTGCAGCGCAAGAGATTCGTCTTATTTCCGTCGCATTTATATTTCACAAAACAGAGAAAAAAAACTCTACAAACGGCGCACGAAGCGCAATCCTTTTGCAGAAGGGGAAATGTTTATTAAACATTGCGAAACATGAATCTCGGTGCCGGGGCGTGTTTGTTTATGTTTATAGTTTTGTCGCTTTGATGATGAAAGCACACGGGGAGCAGGGCCATCCCACGAGCCAAATGGCAGGCAAACATGCAAAAGCAAATAAAACATTTTTGAAGAAATAAAAGCAACCCCGCCCTGGATATGTTTCGCTTATTCGAAGGATGTTTTTTCGGTTGCAGTTTTTGTTTTATTACACTTGTCGGCGAGCATGCCGATGCCGCTGGCCTATGAAACATTATTCGAGCGCAATGTGGTTATGCAACTGAGCGCGAGAGACAGAGAGAGAGAGAGAGAAAGGTAGAGGAAGAGGATGGAAAACGTTGTTTGACACACATAAAATAGAACTCATTTCCTTGTAGTATCTCCATCGAGATTCCGCTTAACCGCAAATCCCACCGGCATGGCTGAAATTTGGATACGGCTCTTTCTACTGCAAGTGACAGTTTTCCATTTTCATCATTCAACACATTGGGCGGGGAGTTATTTTTATAAAGAGTTTATTTTTTATTTTTTTCCTACAATCTGCGAGCATTTCCGCTAGTTTGCTCTTCCGCACCAATACTTTCATCGTGAAATATAGATTTTTATTTATTCTACGATATGCATGCAAAAACGCCTAAATGTATGCAGCCTGCACGGCTGTATTGATTTATCTAGCAGTTGCATACGTTGAAAGGTTTAAACGAGGCACTGAATAGTTCATCAGTAAACAAGAGTAGTAAATTATAGTTACATGGCTCTTGTCAGTTTGATTACATATTTAATCTATAACAATATATTTTTATGTTTTTTTATTGCATTGAGGTAATCGAGCTTGCTCGGCGCAGTATGGGAAACCATTTTAAATCTCAATATACTCCTCCACACCACCACTTCACATCGTTCACTGCCTCATTGTACAGTGAAATACCAAATGGATAGCCCTTAAGGTCTATTTCCATTTCACAAACAGCATTAGTACCATTTCAACCATATAATCTTTCATAAAATGCATACCGAGAGCCTGGGCGGGGGCAGCAGACTCGCCGCTGATGCTGATCCTGATTGATGATTGACCCAGCCCGCACACACCCGTATACGTATCAGCTCGAAATTGAATTGACTGTGCCGCAGCGTGTAATGAAGCACTCCACTGAATCAATTGAGTGGCGTGGTTTCGTTTGCCCAAGCGGACGAGGTGGTTTTGCATACGCCCATGCAGCTGCCCCAGCTGCCCAGCGTCAAATGGTCGGGTGTCAGGGAGCTCATATTTGATTAGCAGCCGGGTAAAGTTTACCCAGCGCCCAGTGGAATGGCAGTAGTGTCGCTGTAAGTGTGTGCGGGAAAGCATCATGTTACAGTGGTGATTTGCACCTCACTTGACATTAGGACGGTAGTCGGTTCGGTTCACAACCAGCGCGAGCCATCCTTTTGGGGGCTGCCAGTGAAACCGAACTGGGTGTAAGTGAATCAAACCGGGTGATGGTGAACCAGTTTTGGTGTGGCCAGTCGTAAATTCGTTGATTGTCAGCGGTGGGCGAAATTTTAGTTCCGAGAATTTATGTACTACAGGCAGGGGTGCAGTTAAAATGACTACCCACTGGTAATGTCAACGGCAGATGGCCTTTTCTAACACGCTCCGAATCGGACAGAGTTTTGGGTTGTGACCGCAAAGTGTGTACCATTGGCCGTCATCAACCTGCACAGTCGGCTCGATTTATGACGTTATTTTGTAAGCAGGAAAAGGATTGTTAAAACACTTCGCCGTTCTTCGGTTGTAAAATTAATACGGCCATTAAAAACTTAGAACGCTATTCAAGCGACTCGAAAGATAAATCTGTTAACAAATCAAGACAAGCATTGTCTGAACTTCAGTCTGCCGTACTCCCGTACTCCCCTAATTATTGCTGCCCCACTGTCCGGCAGAGATGTATCTTTTATTGTTCATTATTTTCACAGCCGAAGGGAGCGCGCTGCGATGGAATAGCAAATCTTGGGGAAATGATAATAAAAGCACCATCAATAATGCAATCTGTCTCGTGGCAGCCACGAGCCGGCGCAAGAAGAATATTCGTGGAATATCAACAGCGACACACGAGCGAGAGTTTGTGAGCGTGTTTTTGCTGTCTCTTGGTGTCTGAATAATGTAACGATTCATCAGCCGGGCGATCATTTTTTTTCTGCAGCACCATCATTACCATCTCGGGCAGCGTCAGGTGGTCGTGTTTCCACGGTTGCGATGAGCAGTGCTTATTGGATGTCGGTATGTGCTCTGCACAGGGAAGTGATTAGATGAGACGCGTTCAAGGAGTGTTCTAAGCTTAAAACACGCAAAATATCTACCAATGGAGGAATTTCAATGGAAGTAATTGTATATCCGCTTCAATAAAACAATTGTTGCACAGCACCTTTGTACAGTATGATTGCCGAATAAAGCCAACATTTGCTCAAGAGCAGGAAAAGCATACGTAATTCCCTCAGCAAAATTCGAACCCAATGCAAACACAACCGTGGCTGCAATCTTTAAGCAAACGTTTCGCATACTATTTGCTGAGGGTAAATATGGGTATGCAGCAGTGAAGAAGAGCAAGAAAAGAAAAATAAAACCAAAATCATGGGCAGCAAATATTTGCAAAAGTTATTTACGCGCGGCAGGAGAAGCGCCCGTTCGTTCTTATCCTTCATTACGAAAAGCAAAGGGCGAGAACGGGGCCAGCAACTTCATATTTTCGCTTTTTCTTTACACGCATTAACACGCTTCACACTTGTTGCAATGGTGAGGAAAAAGAAAACAACAAAACAAAACACCTCTTTTCATATTAACAATGGAGGGTTAAAACAAAAAAAAACGGAACCAAACTTCTCGGAAGGAACGAAGCGTACTGCATCGTTTAGTTGAGGTAATTTTACTCTTTTCCATCTTCGAGGAGCCGGAGAGAGGCTGGGAAAATATTTTGTGGATTAATGTTGGCCGATTGCAAACAACAACAAAAAAAGTGGGTGATGAAATTTGTAACCTAAATTAAGCCCCACCGGTAGGCAACGTTCGCCAAAAAAAAAAAATGTATCGTTCGTTGTTCATCCTTCGAGCACAACGGAAACGGACGTAGCATAATTGGTACCTGGAAGTGAAGCAAAAAGCGCACCGCATTAATTGCGTTTGGGTAACCACTTAGCTGAAGCGCTCGAAGGCAAGCTAGAACTGGATTGGCGCTGAGCAGAATTGTGCTGCACATTGTGTTATGTTTTGTGGCAACAAAAAAAGCTTTAAAAATAGAAAAAAGATAGCACACGGCACAGGGAAAAATCAAGCCAAGCGAAGGTAATGAACTTCAAAGGAACGCGCTTCTGCTCCCCCAAAAACAGACGAAACTTCTTTCAATATTGACTTAAGTTTATTCATCTTCCAACTCCAGGGGCAACCTTCAAGTTCTTGCTCCCCTCTCCTGAAAATGTACACACGTTAAGCGAAATTTCAATTAATGTGTTCAACAACGCATTTTGCGCCACGATTGCTGTGTGTCTGTGTGGCCTGCTTTGCTGTTGTTGTTTCGATGCCAACCCATGTGGCCAAAATATGTGTGTTTGTGTAAAAATTCTTCGGCACATTCTTCATCTTTTTCGGCAACCATTTCTGCCACGATTAATGAGCGTGCGTTGGTTGCGAGCGGGCAGGACGGCTCAGACGGAGCATTTGTGTTTCTTCGGTGGAAGTTGGGGCTTGTTTTTGCTTCGCCCAAAACGATGATGGATCCACAAAGGAATGTGTTTCTGAGGATGTCATTTCCACCATTACCACCTACTTATGGGAGGGGGGGGACAGTATTTTCGGAACTTTGTGTTCCGCTTCTTCCATCAGCAAAATGAGCCTCCACAGTACTGGTAAACATGACAAATGTGTGGAGCGATTGCAAAAGAGGAAAGTAATTTTCCACCAAAGCTAAAAGCTAACACGGGAACTGTTCGGTGGCTGTGTGCAACTCTGCTTAAACACTCCAATCATCACCATGATGATGAAACATGAGCTCGACTGTGAAAGTAGACGATCGGCTTATTTTACGAACTGGCAACGGTAGTTCAATGGCTCAATGCGTAGTGATGAGTTCGGAGGAAATGTGTCTCAAGAAGGTCTATTTGTGAAGTTCAATGGAACGCGTTTTATGATGTTGAGAGTGAATGTTGCCAACAGCATCACAAACAATGCCCAGTATTAGACGAAAAACACTCACCAATGAAATGGGCTGAATAGTTTCCTTGGTACTTGAAGCTTCGTCTGTTACATGCAAACGCCCACCGTACAGTGTATCACCTTGCCAGCGCTGCCAGACCATAATCGAAGGATGATGAAGAGCATATGGTTGTGTCAACAAATAGATAAATAACAGCCATGTTTGGCTGAGTCCAATCGGGTTGACAAAATGCTGCCATCAGGATGGTATTTCATGACACATAGACGCATACACACAAAGAAAAGGGGTCGTTTGTCAGCGACATTGCTGGGGATAAGGGTTGGTGAGATTGCAGAATGATGAAATTGACCCTTGTGAATCAATCCACTAACCCTTTTGTTGTGGGTTGCGGCAGAGCATGGGGGGGGGGGGGGGGGGAGGGGTTC
>VTWG01007990.1:0-12809 GCA_008817895.1 Anopheles fontenillei | reverse complement strand
AAAAAGAAAATAGAGAAAGTTTTATCAAGAAATGGCTGAAACTCGTGACTGGAAGTTGCACCCTCGTCTGTACACGTTGCGGAAAGCGTAGCTCCGTCTTCAACGTACTTGAGCGTAATTAAACCAACCACTGGAAAACTAGAGTTTTTTCACGGAAATAAGAAAATTTTGAATAGGAAAAGGAAAAGAAAGCAAATTATACTGCAAGAAACTTCTCGCTTATTTGTGAACAGCAGCTTCCACGAAGTCGCTTAAAGAATTCAACGATGAAAATGCATTTTCTACAATTTTTCCTTGAAAATTGAGCTTTTGCTACATGTTCAACTTACCTTCCAAACTTGTATTGAATTGTATAAAACACAACACAAATGTCCTCTCTTGTACAGTGTTCCTGGGGTAGGTTGTCGTTGCAATATCTAGCTGACCTTACATCTGTACTTTCGTGCACCGGTCGCCGGTTTGTGCAAAGTGTGGGAAATCCCGACGACGAGCTGCAACATTTTAACAACCGGTAAATGGCGTTGCTACGGTTACCTCATCGCAAGCAGTTACCTCGGTTGCTAGGTGGCATATGCACGAACATTCCCACGAACTGGTGATCTGCGTACGCACCACTACTGTACGGTGAAAATTAAGAATAATCTGCATCGCACCGGCGTAAAGAGAATTCCGGGTGCGCGCTGGGCGATTTAATTTATTTACCGAAAATAAATGCCAACTATTGTTGTTTGTTGTTTCGGCCACGTTCACGAAATTGGTGCACGTATCGGGTGCGTGTGTCGCAATTTTTGCAAAAACCCTAAAGTAACCATTCTTGTTCCCCCATTGCTTGCCATCCTTTACAGGGCTCTGCTTCAGCTGTACGGCGCGGTGCACGCGGTAACTGGATTTGAATATTTTGCCCCTTGCGAAGCGTAACCAAAGTAGGCGAATCGGAGAAAAATCGATCGAAAGATTTCCATGCGCATCGGGTGTGTGTGTGTCGCAGAGGGGTCGCAATCCATTCTTGCTGCTGCTGGAAAGTGTGATGTAGCTACATGCGAAAGGTCACCTCAATAAATCTCCATACGGTCCAAGGTAATGGTTCGTCCGGACGTCCGGAGGGTCCGTTTCTTACCTGTCAAGGCGGGAAACGGGACGGGATTTGAGAAGGACGCTGTCCTTCTTTGAATGCGCAAAAATCAAGCCCTCAAGAAGGGAACCCTTCGGACGGCAGCAGCAACAACAACAACAACAACAACAGCATCGAACTCGGGTGATAGAATTGAACAAGAACTAGAGCAGCCTGCATCATCATCATCATCATCGTGTCAACCCCCGGGGCAGAAGAAAGTGGGGGGGAATGCAAATTGTGAGTCCTTATTTAAATTTTAACAACCGATCGACTACACCCCGATCGAGTGCTGATTTTGGTTGTCCGGCGGCCGAATTATGCATCCATTGTTAGGAAAGCTGGTGAGAATATTCCCACCCCATATGACGGCTGTCCCTTTGCGATAATCTAATTCCGATTTCCCAAAATTTTAGCACACACACATTCGATTCGATTGATCTGGCAGCACCGCGGGGTAGCCAACCGTGAATTAGAATGACCTTTGACATTCGCGGCGCAGGGGGAACGCCGCGTGTGTGTGGTGTATGTAGCGTTTTCGCTGGTTTATAGTATGCTGCCGGAAGTGAGTTTCTGCAAAAGTGTGCAAAAATTTAAATCTCCCAAAAAGAAAAAAAACGTGACGGAAACGTGCAACCACCGCACCATCATGCCAGGCTAGGTCGCGTCGCTTTTGTGCAATTTTTAGCGCATAAGTTCCGCAACCGCGTACGCGACGTGAGGCGACACGACATTTCCACTAGGTTTATGAGGCGTGCAAATAATCTGAGCAAGGGAGCAATACATTTCTATCGTAGTCGATGACACACAATGGGAAAGTCGATCGTAAAATAGGTGGTTTTGTTTAGTATTTTTTGCTAGTCAAAGGTATTAGAAGTTGCATATAAATATTATAAGTATATTATATTAATGAAATATCAAAGAACTTACCTAAATGATCTCATCTTCAACCCCATTGCCATAGTTTTGACACGATTAATTGAACACAATCGCACTGTGTCTCAATTTCCAGCACAACTCCCATTCAGCCAACAACCCCTTTTCGCAACAACAACTGCAACTTTTCTTTTTTTTTTTGGTGGCAAACCGCACAAGGTCATAAAATGCCACAATATAGCAAAACATATTACTTCACTCCCAAGTGCTGGCTCCTTCCCTGCATTCCTTCATGATCGATTTTCACGCAAGTGGCGTAACTCCTTTCACTTTTCACCGCACTCTTTCGAGTGTGTGTGCGCTGCGGAGAAGGGTGCAGGAAAAATAGGAAACATTTATTTGACATAAAAATCAAATTTAATAATATTTATTGATCCGATTCCGGTGTGCCCCGGGGGTACTCAGACTCCGTCACCGTACCGTCGGGGTAAATGGCTGTTGTTGTGGGGTTACCTTCTGTTCATCTCTTTTTTTTCAACACTCGAAAGGAGTTGGAAGTGCGTGCCATCGAAGCGTGCTGTCTTTCGATGACTTTCTTTAAGACTACAGGGCCTACCTAGATGGCGGTTTAAAGGCAGCGCGTTAGTTCGGTTGATTCGGTTGCTACCCCTACCCGGGTGGAGTTGGTCGTTTTTTGTTGATTCATAGTTTTCCACAGCGCAAAAAGGATGCTGTTGTGTCACCCCTCTCGCACATTGAACCAAACCGTAAAAAAGAGGTTCGATTCCTTCACTTTCACCCTTGACTTCAAATGCAGGGGAAGAGAAGAAAGTATTGAATGAAAAGTATTGATCCTTTTATTGGTCCTCCCAGGGGTGGTGGTTGGTGGTTGGTCGTATCTTAAGAAAAAGGCTTTTACTGTCACTGTGGGTAGCGTAATCGGCCGTATAAACGCTACGGGAAGACGGCACTTGGGTGGCGTGTGTGTGTGTGTGTGTGCTTGTGCGCCGTAATCCAGCCGTAACGACACGGGATTACGGCCCCGGTTAAAGGACTTACAAGCGGATCAAGTCGACGGGAAGACACAGACAAAAAACGAGCCCGCCCGAGGGAAAAGGGGTCGTCCATTGCCGGTGCGGCTTTACTCGGTTCAGTTACCCGATCGACCACGATGATGATGATGATGATGATTATGTGGTGGTGGTGGCAGGCAACCACACCGTTCACTGTTGACAGACTGTGTTCACAGCAGTGGAAAGTGTTTGATGTAATGATGGTAACAGGATAAATCCGCTTCCGTACTAACGGTGGAGGGGGAGTATTGCAGTGCTTAGGAAGCTGGTTGAAGCCGATTGGAAGTCATTAGGAAATGAGTGACTGTATAAAAAAACGGCCCCTCATTGCAGGGGGGAAGCAAAGTGTTTGACGTTGATGAATTTATCAAATTTGTTCAAAGGATCGTGTGGCGCTGGAATAAATCACGACTCTTTCCCCGTACGGGTGTTGCATTGCGCTTGAGGTGGAATCGTGTTCCGTTCGCTTTAGTGTAGTCAGTTTCCGTTACAGTTTCAAAAAACAAACAACCCTCTAAAAGCCTTTTTCTCACCATTTTCTGCAGCCTCTAGTGCCACAATACACTTCCAATTATCTACGGGATATAAATATTGGCAATGAATGTGGACGGATCTGGGCTAATCTGTTCCTGTTTCTGATTCCACGCTTCTATCCCAAAAGGGAATTAGATTCCATTCACCGAAAAGAAAGCCTTACTCTATCACATGTAAAACAGTTACAAGCAAAGCAACTTAAAAACGTGCCCCTAAAACTGAGCGATATTGTCTAATCGCTTTTACGCCGGGCGCCAAAAACCGAAACCGCTCGCACCGAAATTTGCAAACACAACCGTAATCCCAAAAGTGGCCGCTCCGTTACCCAACCGTCCGGGAGTCCGGGAGAGTTTATCGAAACAGCAACACACAAGAAATTAAAAAAAAAACGAGTCATTCAAAGCTAGGAAAGAAAAAAACTCACTCCATACAAAAGCATCCCGCGACCGGTGCCACGGCAACGATCATAACAATGAAATCCAATTATCTACGAACATAAACATTTCATTTACATGAAGAGCACCCAGGTCCCAGGACCACTAGCCCAGCCCAGTCCGAAGATCGAAACAAACATCCTCAGCCTCCTAGATGCTGTTTTTTGTCTTTTTGACAGGAGCGCCCAACGACGTAAAGCTGATTTGTCACATTGTTCCGATTAGCTGTTAATAAATATTCACAGATTCACAGAATCTGCCGCCGAGAGAGGGGGAAAAAAACCTCACGATCTCAAAACAAAACCCAACACCCAACACCACCGTATCGACTTCTCAACGAGGGACACAACAACAAAAAATCGTTACAGAAAAGATAGAAATTAGACCACTTGCAAGGCAAAAGGAAAACGGACATCCCTCTCCCAAGAAGTGATCTTGATTTTTGCGCAAACAAAAAAGCAAGACTCAGCCCCACTCTCACTTCAGTTGAATTCAATGCAAGGGACGCATCGTCCTTTTTTTTAACAACGCTTTTTTTTCGCAATTTTCAAGACAGCAATGGCCGGGTGTGTCTTGTAGAAAGTGGGGTGGTCGCGCTCTCCCTTGTTTGCCGTGCCGTGGCTTCATTTTTGAAGGACACCTCACAAAACAGCACCTTCGAAACCTATGCTGGTTTGGGCTAATTTGAGGCCGTTTTTTGAAGCGGTTTTTCAATAAAAAAAAGGGAAACCCAATCATGGTTCCAGCTCCGGTCGATAGTGCCCCGTGCGCATAATATTGTTTGCTGATCATTCGACTTTCTTTTTTTCCTTTTTGTTGGCTGATTGCTTCACCAAAAAATGCAATCTAATTCACTATTTCACGCCTCGCACATCGAAATACTGGTGCGTTTTCTTTGCGTTTGCTTTGCGCGCCCGTTCCGTTGCGCATTGTTTGCTTCTCTTCCTTTAAGATTGTTTCCCCCTGTTCATTTGAGTGGTACAATGCAATGCAATGCAAGGAAGCAAATATAGCTTTGAACACCTTTGGCCTGTACACACACACACAAACACACACACATTCAAGCGCATGCATGCACGGTGCATCTCGGCCGCGTAATAGTAGCAATACTTCGTTTTGCCGCGAAAAACAGCAAAATGCAACAATGTTGCGATAATTCTATTTTTGAGGCTGTTTGTTTTCATTCCACGAGTGTATATAAAAGTCAGACCTTGGCGTCTTTGTGCTGCTGCCGTTCTGTTTGGTGGATTATGGCAATTGTTGCAATTGTGGCAGGGATCAATGGATTTATGTCTTTTATTTTAATGGGATACTTCTTTGTGTGTGTTCCAGTTGCTACCTTCTTGGTGGATGTGGAGTAATAAGCGTAAATGCCGTAACGTTTGTAACGGTTTTCTTTGCTTTGATTATGAACAGTCTTTTGGGGTGTGTGACTGATTTTTAAGGAAATTCTAATTTAAACACAATTTTTGAGGGCAAAAATTAAGATCATTTTCAACAGTAGTATCTTCAGCTCGATGAATTCATCGAGTAGCAAGCACAACGGCAAGCACACACCAATTCCTTCACCCATCTGTCTTTGTCTGTTTACTTTTCTCACCAAAAGTGCATGCTCACCGGTGCATCTTACATCCCCCAAGACACCGGCGGCCGGCGGTGCAACCTTGGACGAAACCGCTCGCTTTCCCACCGCTTTCGTGCTGTGCGCATCTCTAGCAAAGGCGCTAGCAACAACAATCCATCCGATTGTCATCCTACCGCCATGCTGCGGCCACGGTTTGTGTTGCGCAAACAGTTTCTTCGCGTGGCGCGTTGCTTCCGTTCTGCGTTGCGTATGTGTCTGCTGTGGCGCGCTCGGTGGACAAACTTCCAGCTTCCAGCTACTTCCGCTGTTTGCTTAACCTCTCGGCTCAACTACCGAAAACCCCGTACCGTGTGATTGCAGCAGCAGCAGCAGCATTCCAGGTGGTACAGGAGAGTGGTTTCCCCAACCCACACGACGACAGTGCTTCGATTGAATGCTAAACCTCGTAATTAAAATCTTGTGTGCATGTGTGTGTGTGTGTGTAACATGATATGGTTGATTTTTGCGGTTTCCCTGTTGCGGGTTTTTTGACCGATTTGTCGGATGTGTAGAACCATCTACTGCCTCCTCACCCTCCCAGGGGAGTTGTCGGTCGAATCAAAAATCTAGCGCGATAGGAGGGTAGACGGTAGTTTGTTACGCTTATCGATGGATATCGAGGAGTCGCTGCACAGATGGATAGCATTACCGTGCGGAGCGGTAATGATTAAATCCTTAAAAATCGGACCGCAAGGGAGCCGTTGGGACGGGAGCACAGGGTACCCTGCGCGGAGCTTCTATGCGGCAATGGGACATGTGTCGCGTCTTTTATTTATCAACCACATACGGATCATCGGTTGGACGCGCGTGTTTTGTTCGCGGGTTTATAGTGACATTCCCGAGATGTCCCCTCTATAAAGACATGCAAGCTAAATGCATCTATATTGGGTGAGGTTGGCTCTCTCTCTCTCTCCTGTTTGTTAGTTTGTCCCTTTTAATGATTTAATCTGGCAAAACTTGTGGAGTCAAATTACGGCGCCTAAAAGGGGCGAAGATAGCAGTCGCATAATGAAAGATGAAAGGCGCGCACCATTGGGAGGTGATGAGGTGGTTTTTCAGCTGGTCGCCAGGCTCAGCTCGTGCGATGGGCGGTGTTGATAACGAAGATATAACCCACGATAACGTATGGTTTAATATGCGGGAAATACAGCAAAAAAAAAACAAATAATACAAACAAAAAAAAGCGAAACGACCGCATCGGATGACATTGTTAATTGAAAGTGCACCTACCTGATGCTCTGTGTTCCTGTGCAACGCAGAGAAGGGAAGAGATCATTTATTTTATTTCATTTAAAACATCATTAAAATGTCGTTTTTTTACGGATGGCATTTTTCACTGTCCATCAATTTACATTTTAAGTGTCGCTTCGATTCTATTCATCAATACTTCCCTGTAATTGCAAATGAATTCAAATGATTGGGCTAAAAAACACGGTGCAAATTGCAAAGCCAAACATTAAAAAAACAAGTCATCACCTTTACTAACAGGTTTTAATTGCTATCATGATTGATTGATTTTTTCATTTGCATCCATTTTTTCCACTCTTTTCCACTTTACCGCTTTGATTGATGACTTTAGCAAACGTGCCTCCCTGTGCATGGGTCACTCAGGCTAACGAGAGAGGCTTGCACTTCTAGCGCCTCACAGCATCATCATCAGCATCATTGTCATCATAGTTCTTGACTTCCAATGTGATGATCTCTCGCGGGGCTAGTGTTGTTGATGCGCGCTCGGTTGCAATTGCATTCTTCCAAACCTTGCTAGTACGCGAACACGTGCAACAATGCGTTACGCAGCTAATGCTTTGCGTTTCAAATCTCCATCAAAGCAAGCGTTGATGCAGCGGGGACACAGAAAATGGTGCGATTTTCATAATAAATCCATTTGCTTGCCGGCCACACAGCCCAAAACGCGGTAGGGGGCTTTATCATTCGCCGCATCTAAGCGGTTGCACTTTGCATTCTCTTTGTGGTGAAATTGCAGCAAGCACCCCCTCCCACTCCCACACACATACACAGATAGCAAGCAGTGGGGATCGTCGTTATCCTGCTCTTGGGAAGCCCATTAAATCATTTCCAACAGCCGGTTGGCGTGCAGTGCTCCGCGCGCAAAGTTGCAATTATAATGTTCCAGCGCGACACAATGTCAACCCTTTTTTTGCGTTCCCATTTTTTTGTATGTGTGTGTGTGTGTAATGCTGCTTTTTAAGTAACAACAGAAAAAATGGGTCTCCTTTTTTTTCGTTAGCAAAGGTACTAAAGCATGAGAGTGGTTTGCGCTGCGCTACGGAAAGGACACCGAAACCGATATGCATTTTTTTTACCCTGCGCACTTTGCGGTGAAAAAAAGGTTTTTTGTTGCTGTTGTTACTGTGCTCTACCGTTCTGCGGATGTAACAATGATGCGCGCTCGGATGCGAAAACGGGACCCATCATGTAAGTGAGCCCTATAATGAAATCTCTTTGAAGAGGCGTTTTTGTTAGCCTCTCTGCCACATCGTCATCCGTGCCACAGCCAGTGCTATTTGAAAGCTAAAGCCAAAATGTGATGCACCATAAATGCATCCTGCTGCTTGCCACCCGTCCGCTTCGGAAAAGGATTTAATCGCGAACGACACTGAATGATAAAATGTTAATATGTTAATGGACGAGCGCCCGCGAGCACCACCACCATCACGTCCATTAGACAATCCGCCGGGGATGGGGGAGAGCTCATCGTTTCTCAACAAGTGGCCTTTGTGTCTTTGGTTGGTTGGTTTGACAATCAACAGCCTGAGCACGAGTACTACTACTACTACTTACCGTCGTTTGTGTCATCGTCCCTAAAGTGGGGCTTTGCGTGGTGTCTGTTGCTGGTGAAGCAGAAACGGTTTCTTAGGATTGTAGAAAGATGTTACACACAATCGGAGAGGCACTTGCTTGGACAAAATGTGGGACAGAATGTTTCTTCTTTCTTCGGCTGACACAATCAAACCACAGGTACATGTAGAATGTAGTGGTTGGTGTGGACGAAGTCTCTTCCTTTTCTTTTCAAATGACTGTGAACATGCTTTAAGCTGTGCTGATTTTAAGGGAAGAGTTACGAGCCGAGCTTCTCCGGCAGGCCACGCGAAGGTTTGGCCCTCAGCAAGAGTTGCAGGGTCGTAGCTCGGAGGAGAAACAAACAGCAATTGTGGACAGAGTATTTGATACTTCGCCTACTAACCAGTCCTTCCCGCTAGTTGCTTCTAATCCAGGGGCTCTGTCTTATTTCGGATATTGGAATTAAACCTCTTAACTCCAAAAGCTTCTGCGTTTGAAACTCTCTTTATTGAAGATATGGCCTACTTTTATTCTAAATGTATCCTTACACGTTTACCCGAATATTCGTTCGGACTTGATAATTCGTGTTTCCAGAAACTTCTTATTTTGACGTGGAAGGATAAACAATGGTTACTAGGATCAGATTGGTAAAAAAAAGAAATTTAGAATCGCGTGCGTAACAGGAAGAGTTACTGCATTTAAAGTTACTAACGTTATAAACATCAATTCTTTATAGTGAAAAATATGAGGAAAATAATGAAATAGAACAAACTATACAAAAATAACTAAAAAGAAGATATTTCTAGAAACTCCCAAAAAATCATAAAACAATATTGTCTTTCTACTATCCTACAGTCAAATTAATTGCAAATTGATTCCGTACTCTTAGCAAGCAAATCATCAAAAAACATTTAAGTAACAAGAAAGGAGCCAAAAAACAAAGTCATGCAAATAGAGTCACCCTACATACACTTGAGATCTTCTTTTATTTACTTTTTATCTTAAAGAAAACCCCGTGAGTGTTGCCTTACGATTTAACGACCTTCAAACAACACTCTCACCTAACTAACGAGCGCACTGAGGAGGCCCTGGGCCTTGTACGAACGATAATTAGCCCACGGTGGTGCCCATGGTGGCACGCAAAAAACAAGCCCGTTTCTCAACTCAACCGTTAAAATAATGCTGCCGATTGTCCGTCGTCCCTCGATGGGACGGTTTTGTTGTTCTTTCCCCCTTACCCTGATTTGCCTACACGCGTATCGATCCGTTGCGCGAGTTGCGGGCACGTCAAATTGTCAATCTACACACAAATCTGTCTCTCGAGAGAGAGTGAGTGAGAGAGAGGTAGAGCAAGCAGAAAGCATTTAATCAAACAGGACTTTCTTGAAATCGAGGGGGGGGGGAAGGTTGAGCAGTGCGCCATCACCCCACGGAAGTATTTTTTTAAGGCCAATTCTAGGGACACTCGGTTCGTTTGTGGGACAAAAGTAGCAGAAAGCAGAAAAAACGATCTCGTACACGTATCTCAAGTCCATCACATCCAATTTGCATGTCCTTTGCATAGACTCTCGCTCGCTGATTCGCTACCTATTCACGCCTCACGCTTGTCGATGGAGTTGTCCCGGCTTTTAGGAGGGTTTGATATTGCTTTTCCACATCCCCGTTTAGGTATCACATTGGTGGTGTGAGCAATTTTTTTCAAGCGATTTTTCTCCCGAAACTCCCGACTAAAAAAAAAAAAGGAACCCAAATGTATCAGTGGGAAGTGGGCTGTCAAGCTGTGTGTTCGGGGCCGTTTGGCGGGGCCAGTTTTGGGCGTCTCAGGACGTCGGATGTTGTCGGGCTAAGATGTGGTGAGATTTTTGTGGTTGATTTAAAGTATTTTTTCTAACGTTCACTCTCTCCCTCTCTCTCTCTCTCTTTACCAGTATGTGACATGTTGAGGAATTCCCTGGCGGGTTGATTTCAGCAAAACCAAAACCAAAATGCAAAAAAAAAAACAAAAAGACAAGTATCGCATCTTTGACTTTGAATCAAGAAAAGCACTTTAATGTGTATTTTCTTTTGCGCAGAAAACCGTTGGGAGTTTGTGGACGAATGAGAGGATTCGTTAAAATATACCCCCAAAAAAAAAGAAATTGTTAAGAAAAAACGCGGCAAGTATTTTGTCGTTAGACAGTTGTTGCGTGAAAAGCGCTAACTTGCTTAAAATTTGAATATAATTTGAACCAGTAGTGGATGATGATGGCCATCGCACCGGTTGGCTTACGGGAAAGCAACAACAAAAAATCTCAGCTGCTGGACCGTGTTGTTTAAGTTTAAGTCAAATCCTGTTGAAGATCGTCCGTTTTGTAGACAACATTCACCACGGCGGAAACTGGGCTACCAAATTGGCTAAAGCTAAAATTTGGTTCAATTTCCTAACATCTCCTTTAAATAATGCAACACGGATACGGGCGCTGTCGGGCATTGGATGTGGAACGAATAATAAGAAAAGGGACGAAAAACGGTAGCATTAAAATTAGTTCCGCTAATTTGTTTCCTTTTTTTGTGTGTGCTGTTGTAAAATAAGGCAAACGTTTAAAATTGGCTCGTTTCAATGCATTTTGACTTTGGAAAAAAAAAAACCCGGAGCCATTTATTGGGACGTTTTTCGTCGTTGTTTTATGTGAGATTTTTTTAACCACAAAAAGCATGAAAATGTCCCTTTGCACATATTTCATTCATTGCGATGCATCTGCTTTGGCATCTGTTATTGGACTTCATTTACACATTTAGACACGTTTATAGCATCAACCGAACATCCATGGCATTAAATAGGATATCGCTCCACTAAACCGATCCCGCTGATAAGCATGATCCTTTGCTTAAAAGCCACAAACACTCTCTCTGACACACACAAACACACACACACACAGAGCACATTAGCATCCACAAGCAGGCATTAGCCTGCCGGCCGACACGAGCCAAACCACCGAACAAAAGGCGCCCGGAATCGCCGGAAATGGAAGAGTTACGGTTTAACGGAGGCAAAAGGGATTCTGCCTGTCCCGCGTATCAGCACGATCTCCGGCGTTACACAATCCTCTGTGCGCTGCTGCTGGTAATGCTGCTGCTGCACAGAGAAAAAGGTGATAAAACACAACAAACAAAGCTAACCCCCTTTCCGGTTAGAAGAACGAGAAAACAGCATTGAGAAAGTGTCACCATCTTCACCTCGTCGTGGCAGGATCAGCCGGATTCCGATTCCGATGCCCGCCGGTGGTCGAGAGAATCCTTTCCCGGGCACGCGACCACCTCGCAAGAGTCGAGTCGAGCCCCTGCTACTTACCAAACCCATAATCTTAACCCCTCGCAGGCGATGATCAACGGAGCGCCGGCCGCCGCCCAACCTCCCAGCATCCGAAACGGAACGAAGCGTAAAGCCCTCTCTCAGTCCGCAAGGGTTGAACGGGGACAAAGGGTAAAGGGATTAAGGGATGCTGCTGCTGCTGCTGCACTAAACCTTTACGGCAGTCGTGGTGCTGTTTTTTTTGTTTTGTCTTCCTTGCATCATTTCTTCAAGATGCTTTTTAGTTCCGATGCCCCCGATGTTGTTGAGCGAGGTTAAAAAAGGGTTCCACCAATCGTGCGTAATTGATGGGTTTTTTTTTGTTGGTTGTTGGGTCGTTTCGGGATTCCTCTCTTGGGATGGAATTTTGGCCGCTAGATTGTTGTTTTTTAATTTCCGAAAAGGGGAATTTTCATCTTTCATCTCCTGGTGTGGTTTGTTTGGTTTGTGGTTTTGTTTGTTGAATAAAAATGGCAATTAGCGACGTAGAAAAGAGAGAAGCTGGAAGGAAACTGATTGGCTCTAAACAAAACAAAGCGTTCGTGGCTTTTGTTTGTTTTCCAAGGTGGTACACTTACGGTGACATAATTGTTTGCCGTTTTGAGTTGGGAGGTAGGAGATTTATGAGCGGGAGATTGATTAAAAGTGTCCCAGTTTTGATGATTTACTCTTTACGGGCGCTCATTTTGTTTATCAATTGAACTGAGGAAGAGATTTTCCATTTTTACTAGAGCTCATAATTAATTAATTTCAATGAAGAGCAAATGTGCAGGAATTTTCGTAAAAATACCATTGATTCGCTTAAAACCAAGCAGCGCCAGCAGCAATACAATTCCCACGAACTGTGCTTAACGTCCGTATCGAATCCATTTTCCATTTCCACTGCTAACGCGGATATGACACACCGTTCGCTTCGGGGTTACCATGGCAGCCTCGAAATTTCCACCCTGCTTAACGCTATCAAGACGACGGTTGTGTGCAAGATCTATTAAGGAGAACAGGTCGATGCAAAGCCCGTTGCTAG
>VTWG01007989.1:0-26790 GCA_008817895.1 Anopheles fontenillei | reverse complement strand
GCTACTGTTGTACCATTTTGCAACCAAACAGAAGGGGGGAGAGAGGGAGAACCTTGCCAATGGGTTCGGCTCATCGATTCGTTGGATCGTTGCGCCTCTGCAAACCCGCTGGAAGAACATTGGAAAGTAACGCACGGAGGGCAATGCGAGCATCCTCATCGTTCTACCGCTGTTTGCTCGTGTGTGTGTGTACACACCAAATCAACAAACAAATGGATCCGCACACATAGTGAAACGGGCGGAACAAGGAACAAGTGTAGCCCACAAAACCCCCACCAAGGGAGCGAAAAAAAAAGAGTTAGATCTCAAACTCAAACAATTCCACAGTTTTACTGCCACCGTGCACGACCGTGGACCCTAAAAACCGGTCCTCTTTGGCAGTAGTTTGCAGACACAATTTACCGGCCGTGATGACGACGATGATGATGATGATGATGATGACGGGGACCGATCGTCCCGGCATGATGCGTAACGGTCATGTAACATGTTGCAAATCAAGCGTAATGTCGGCTGGAGCGGCGACTGCTTAACACCGTTTGCTCCTCACATACTTGTACTTTTAAACAAGTTCCACGAGCAAAGTAAAAAAGCCACAAGAGCGAGAGTGGGTTTAAGCGGCTTTGAGTACACGCTCAACTGATCAGTTTGGGATGCGCACGCTGATCGTGTTGATGGGGGAGAGAGAGAGCGGGGGGGAGAGGAGGTGGAAGCAAATAAACACTAATTATCGCCGCAGCAAGCTTCGCGAGGAATAATTTGGCAGCTGGCAGGCATTTATTTGTTATTCGATTAATTCGAACCGAGTACTTCATACTTGACCGCGCACAGGCACTGGTGGAAGCAGACGGGCTGGACGGGCGTCATTCGCGGATGATGATTGTACAGCTGTGACTTTTACACTGGGGAGGGGTGGATTTTATTTCTCTTTGGCGGCAGTTTTGTTGTTCTGCACTTGTTTTGATTTAAGATCACTGAATATTTGTACAAGCAGCAGTTTGAAGTTTTGTTTATCCCTCTTTTTGTAGTTCCATTCCACTTGTCTTTAGGTTAGCGATTTAATTTCCATATATTTAAATTTTGTATGATTTTAAACATTACATTTTATGTGTTTAACCATTATTTATATATTTTATATTTTTTTATGTTAATTAAAACTACACCAGTAAGGAAGTAGGTTCCATCACTTAAATGCTACAAAAGTGCACAGTAATCTAACACTACAGCAGCTCACTTCCGTGAAAACAGTCGAGTGGCACTTTTTTGTTTTGTTTCGGCATTGAACAGCATCTTCTAAATGCATCTTCTCTTAGCACTCCCAATTCACAGCACAACGTGACTTCCGCACAAGTGAACGAAGCATCAAGAGGAGCGGGAAGGGGGAACTCATTTAACTTACTACTGCATATGGGTTTTATTTCACTCGCAGCAATTATTACTTCTCTGCCGCTTCTGTACTTAAAACAGCGAAGAAATTCATACTCAAATTTCACAAACACTTTCCGCAATGCAAAACCATCCAGCATCACACAAACGCTAACCACTTTATCTTCATCTCATGCAGAAACGCCCGCTACTTATCAGAAACGCACTCACTGCTAAACACAAACCTTAGCGTCATCCGATCCAAGCTTCTGGGGGTTTGTACCGTTGCTGTAGCCGGAATGCAAACACACTTTGTAACACTGCACTGCAACTGCAACACTGTCAAGGCAGGGACTTATCTAGTAAGCCGGCTCTGTTTAGTAGGCTGGCCAGTGGAACGTGTTGCGTCCGTACGGTTTGCGAGTGAAAAGGGCACTGGCGTATTATTGGAGGAGCGATCGTGCTGTAGCCGCGAGGTTACATCTTGAAGCTTTGCGTCGTTGGCGCTTCGGGCCGGTTCGGTTCAATTCGTGTCGCGACATTCGCTCACCTCTTTTCGTGCTCCCTCTCTCTCGCTCTCTCTTTATCCTATTTCTAATCAAGAATGTCTGGACTTGCGGTGTAAAAGCTTGGGAGAAAAATCACTCGCATGCTTTGATCCGTTGGCATGAGGGAAATGGTAGCACCAGCTACGCGCTAGTATAACGCTATGTTTGTTGCTTGTGCTTGAGATAAGTGGCGTTAAAACACACTCCAATATTTTTAAACGATAAAATTGTTACTATACTACAAAACAACTCTGAAAAGTAACAAACAAATACACACATATGAAACAACATAAATTTAACTAAACAAATCTCATTTCGATGATGCTCACCGTACCGTAACGGCTTTCAAAGCATTGTACTCATTCATTTCCACCGCTTTCCATATCGATCCTATTGCTTTAAAGACCCATTTAACTGGGATGAAACTGTCTATATATTGTTTTGTTACTCTCGTCAGGCTTTCGCTTTTATGACTTCCCTGCTTCACGCCAACACAATCACTGTAATCATTGGGCTCAAGTTCGCCGGCTAAATGATAGGATTTAGTTTACATGCTTTTGCAACTACAAAACTCATCTTTTGCGTCAACCCGCCGGATGTGGCATTGCTCTTGAGACCTTAAACCTTCCTGTGCCATTCGGTGCCAGTTTTAAAGTGGCTCAAGCTTGCAAGAAGAAAAATTACGTGTTAACAGTGTATTCTAACCGATTTCAGATCACCTGAACCTAATTTTATCTGCTCCACTATGGGTGTACTTTGCTTTAAGCCAGTAAGTTTTATACAGAAAAGAATAAAAGGTACTCAAAAAAGCATTTTATTTAATTTTTGTAGCTAAGTGAAACGCTTCCACCTAAGCCTTAAAATGGCTGACTTTATCGGGAGAGAATCAAAAGTGTAACAAAAAAATGTACATCGATATCATCGCCTGAGCTAGGCCAGGCCATGAGTCATAGGCATTGCTAAACGGAGCAGGATGTAGCAAATTAGCGGACCGAGTTACAGGATTGCACGAGGAAAACAAACCGCGTTGCATGATAACGTCGAAAGGTCGGCCCAACAGCGCGAGAGCATACCCGGGCGAATGAAGGAATAAAAACAGTTCACGAAAAGAGGAAACTCAGAAAAAAAGGGTTGTTTTCTGATTCATACCCGTTTTTACCCGAAGGATCGAAAACTGTCCACAAACTGGATGGAACGCTCCAGCAAACCATCAACAGATTGACATGCATCCCTGCATCTGCAGGCGGAGGACGTCAAGCACGAAGACGGACGGGCCACGGGATGGAAGATAATTATTTGTCCCATGCGCGGCCGGCTGAAGGATTGAAACTTTTGTTTTCCCTCTGGATCTACGGTATATTAAAATCAGATTGGTTTCAAGAGCTGCCGGAAGAATGCAAGCAAAAAGGATGTTATTTCCGCCCCTTTTTAAGGGGGATGTATTATTGCGCACTTTAAATATCGCTGATAAAGCATCGAAACTCATTCATCGACACCGACTTCAACCGCAAACCGAGTCGAACAAAACACTAATTAAAACGAAAACCGTTAATCTTAGGAAAAGTTTTTCCGAATATGATACTTGACTGCAGCATTAATTGAGTTGCAATCGAGTTGTTTGCCCGTCCAGATTGGTGCCAAACCAAAGCTCACCAACACCAATCCTAATGGTTTGCGGCACAGCGAACGCCAATGTCAAAAGTTTTGCAAACATATTAGTTTCTCCAGAGCGCCATCCTTCTACCCACCGGCGCGCTCTCTCTCTCTCTCTCTCCCTCCGGTTAAATGATACCAATTAGGGAACGATAAATAAGTTTCCGCTCTTTGCTGATGTACTAAGACCTCATTATTTACGACACAAGCCCCTGGCCAGGGACTTTATTTGTGTTCTCACCGCGTGGCAGGAATATTATTATTAATTGCCAAAGTTTTAAGCTCGCTTATCAGCATAACTTGGCCACTGGGGGTAGCTAATAGGAGGCAGGCGAAGCCTAGGTTGCCTAGGTGATGCGGTGAAGATTTATTATCCAAACAGTGTCACAGGTATGGTGGTATGGCGGTGTGCAGTGATGGCACGGTAAGTTAAACCGTGGTTTATGTCTCATCATTTCCCCCACCCCCCACCCCCGGAAGCAATCCATCATATGACACAATGTTGGTGCTGGAGGAACTATTTCTCTGTTTAATTGTTCCGTGTTTTGTCGATGATGGTGTGCAAAACTGTGGCCAGTTGAAACACGACACTGTTTCGTGGCTTCGAATTGTACGGTGTAATGCAATGGTTTCCTTCCGATAACCTCTTGAGTGTATGGGGCCACCCCCGGTGGATGGAAAAGCTTTCAAGAAACTTACATTTTCCATGCTGTGTCCAGCACCATTAAGTGTGTTTTGGATAAGCTTATCCACACAGGAGGCCATTACGTTGGATTTGATTTTGCTTTCTGTTGTATTATTTCGTCAGCACTTATGATATGAGCTGAATTTTCATTTCGCTCCTTGTCGATGGAGGCGCATGGTGCGCCATAAAAGCTTGCCACGTGGTAGCTGTAGTTTCATCAAACAGAGCAGTGCGCTCATAACTGCACTAAATGTGAGATTAATTTATTTAATTAAAATGGGCCAAGATTTGTGTTTTGAAAATCAGTAATATTTCCAAAAGATAATGTAATTACAGGAAACTCCTCACATGTAGTACTACCGCTCGCTCATAGATGGCGCCTCGCAGCGCAGCTTGAACGGAAGCTTTGGTCACTTAAATCGGCTGCAATCGTTTAATAAGCTGTACACGCGAACACAGCATTCAATTCAATAGCAGTTAGTGATTGTTTTTGTATAATATTAACGAACAATTTTCGTATTGCTTCAGCGTACTACATTTGCTTGTCCTGCCAAAAATGTTCCACCCCACGCCACGTGCACAGTTACAAGTGGGATTGCAATTTGTCAGCATCAATCAAACCATTTCAACGCCGAGCGACGGACGACGGGATTGAAGCGCTCCATTATGCGGCCTCCGAATCGAAGATTACCGATAGCATAATATTGATGAAGCGTCACTCGCAAAGCAGCACGCAGCACCGGACCGACCGGGAGAGAATGGGAGTTTATTATACAAAATGAATCAATCCTCGGACGCTGAGGATTTCTTCTCCGAAGCGATCGGGGCGAAACAAAACTGTCAATAGCATTGCCGCACCGTATAGCGCGTTGCTGTATGAAGGTTGTAGACTCGTGCCACCATCAATCTTTGGCACGCGCCGCAAACCAGCGATTCAACAGAGCCAGATTATGCTGCCCGTTGCCGTTTAACTGCTAAAGCTTGTGCTTATTTTTGGTGGCAAAGATGAGCGCAATATTTTAGTAGCTAATGTTCTATTCCATCCAATCATCTCTCCTAATACACTCAACCCCTTGTTGATCACTCATGCATGCAACACAGGCTGCTTTTGTTTTAGCTTAAAGCGACTGTCCCACTTGGTTGGAAATATCTCTCTCTTAAATCGCTCACAGTTACAATGACTAAACAAAGTCTAAACTTTTGTCAAAAAGGAGCACACTCGCCACCGCGTCTAGCCACGACACACTAGCATTCTCCTCCTCCCTCCCATCCACACAGAGCCAGCCCGGGCCATCCGGTAGCACGGTGTGACTTGGCGAAAAGTTTGCGTGCCGGGTGATTTATGGAAGTAGCCAGGGCGAAACCGGGAAACTTGAACCCGGCAAAACGGAAAGTGGCACCGAACGGGCCGCAGTTTGGAAACCAGGTGGAAACATAAATATTCAATTTTTGCGCTACCACGTTGCGCTTTTTCTCGGCGTGAATGTGTCTCTCCCCAAGAGTCGAGGGATGCGTCTTCTTTTTTTAGTGCGACCATGACAGGGAAAACTGTTTTCTTTACGCCAATTTACTCTCGTATTAATGTGTTTTTGTTTTGCTTTCTTGCATGGTGGCTGATTAGAATTACGAAGAATTGCAAAATAAAGCAGCACCAAACAAAACCGTTTGGTGGTGGATATTTCTCTTTTTGTTGTGGTAAAAATGTGTCTATGTTGTTGTTTACAAGAGATGTTGTGCTTTTTTTTTGCTGTAGGTATACTGTCTGCAGAAGGAGAGACACGGCCTGTGTTTCTACTGTGTAACCCGTTCTACTGCAGTGAATGATTTATGGGACGGTCCATCTTCACATTGAGCGTTACTGGTCCAACTGAGCGTCTTTGGGAATTGGACAATTCATTCCCATAATTCTTATGATCGATACACAATGTTGTACGATAACATTTACATTAAACTGCCCTTTACAGCATAGGCTTTCTCAAACACACTTACCCCAACATCTCCGTTAAGGGTTAGCGGTTTTCAAACAGGTTTATTTATATCGGGAAAGCCAATAACAAAAAAAAACAAAATACCGGAAACAGCTATGGCTGGTCATTTTCCACGATCACCACACAGCGAACATTATTAACTGTGACCCACCGAGCGAGGGGAGGTGGGAAAGGGTGTTGCAGGGTAAACACAACACATCAAAGCGATGGCTGACCGTAGCAAACTTTCACGGTCCCGTGTACGGCAAAAAAGGTTAAAGTTTAAACCACTCTACTTCATTTCCTGTCCATATTAGTATGTGTGCGAGCGTGTTTGTGTGTGTGTGTGTGTGTGTATATATCGATCACAAAACAAAAAGCGTCAGCTGTGATCCAAAAGTGCACTACATATGTTACTACAGGTATTCCCCGATATACGCTATTAATGCGGGCCGGAAGCAAAAGCGCAATCTCTAATATTAGCGTAAGTCGAATTTCGATGTTTTCAGACAAATAATATAGCTTATTTTCGTATAATCTTGCTTGACATGGTAGGTTTTTAGCCCCTAAATTAGTTATTCGATCCAATTTAAACTGAAGATTACAATGTTGTACCGTTTAAAATGGTTTTTAAAATTCGACAAAAAGGGAATTTATTTTGCATTTGACATTTGATGTGTCAAATCAGTGCAATTTGCTCGAAGAGTTGTCAAATTTAGTAAATCGCTTATATCGAGTATGGCGTATATCGGGGAATACCTGTATTATAATGACATTGTAAAATTTTCGCAAAAAGGCACATTATGTGAGGATGTTGTCGTCCAGTTTTGCTTTACTTTGTAACAATGTTTTTCGTCGTTTAAGCAACGGCGTTGGTTTTGTTTTTGTTTTAATGTTATGCTTCCAAATAGTGTTTTTGAACATTTTAAATTAAAAACAAGACAAGCATATTGGGACGATCATATGTAAAAGCTAAAAACTTCACATCGAAGGGAAAAGGACCCTTCCACTCACCCNAACAACAGGCTAAACTCGAACCACCACCGACATGTGGATTGATCTCACGTACCTCCTTGCACCGTGTATTGTGTCTCGCATGGGTTGACCTGACCATGGACAGGAGAGCGTTTTCAGGTGGCGCGTTACTTTCTCGCCTAGGAAAGTCATGCTTTTGAACGAGTTTATTTATAGAGTAGTAGAAATTTACGTACAGGTGAAGTTGTTGTTGCACTTGCACTCTTTCGTATGATGCATTAGTTGATGCACTTTGCATTTTGCTGGCTTTCGAACCCTTTTGTGCAGGGAAATATTCTTTTGAAAAATAATATCTTTTTTTAAATATTTGTTTCCTGATTGATTGTAAGCTTTTTACAGGAAAGCTGAACACTGTTCATATTTGCATTATTCACGACAGGGAGCTTAAAACAACAACCACACACTTCTTTAACGACCACACACACGTGCGCGCTTTTCTATTATTAACACCCGAAAGTGTAAGATGTATTGTAACGTGCAAAACAATTGCCAATTGTAAGCGAAGTGCAAACGACAAGTACAATGGCAGCCTGCCTATAGAAATAGGTGAACCTTGAGAATAGCACAGTCTTTTCACGGTTGCATTACCTTGCCCGAGGAATCACCTTCAGTTTGGAACGTTATTGTTAATAAGGAACTTTTTTTCAATGGAAAGTAACAGAAACTTTAAACCCACATGCAGATGCTATAATACCATGATAGATACCGTAAAACACGACCAAAACACTTCCTTCACGTACATGCTGCGTGATATATTCGACAGCCGTATCCTCACATCACACTAAACACGAAGCAAAGCGCCAAAGTCCTTTCGAACGGTACACGGTAAATCCTTTCAAAAGCGATCCAAGCAGTCCGACCAGTACGCGTGTGTACGACCAACTGAGCGGACGACGAAAGTGTGCAACATGCAGTAAGCGGAGTGTCGCTCGGGCGAACGAAGGTTGAGAGATACTTTCGCTCCCGTCAGAGCGAGTTAAGGTAGGGGAAAACTACCAACACAGCAATCGCCGGTGCCGCCGGTACTGTAGAATGGAGAAGTGGAGTAGCACAAGCTACGAAAGCAATGCTACAATGGAGAAAAAAGTAAGCCACAGGAGCTTAATTTTGGGAGCATTTGGAGCGAAATCTATTAATTGAAACAGCTGATGCGGAGTTTTGAATCATGAGTATGTTTATATTATTTTATATACAATTTTAAATGTTTTAACATATGTATTTTCTGGTTTATTTCTCCATCAGCCTAATTAGATTGGTACACTTAAGTTAAAAATAATATTCAGTCGCCCCATTAACTGATGAAGTAGCACCGTCAGCATCGTGCACATTTTACGCATTTGCTGGCTAGAAATTCAATTTGTGCACCTCATTATTTATGCTGTAAATTTGTTGCTGCAGCTTCATTGCCTCATTAAAATAATAAAAAAAAACAACACTTAAATAAAGCTTAAACTCCCAATACAGTACGGTGCCATAAACCGGGGCGAACAGCCATTTAGCTTCGCTTTCCTGCCATTTCCACCCAAAACAGCTAGAACAAACATTTCGTGGGTTGGGTTTGGGTTGAGAGGGGGGGGTGATGGGGATTAGCTTCCATCCCTCTAGTTGCCCTTGAAGTCTTGAGACAAACGGCACAACTTGCCTTGTGCTTCGCAGGTCCATTGCGGCACACAAAAGACACCCAAGACGCGCCACACGCCGTCCGATCGCGCTGGCATGGAAATTGGAACGGTCCTGCAGCGTTGCATATTAAATCTCGGGTGTGTTTGTAGTGTGACGCGCCGCCACATGGAACTGGAAAGTAAAGTAATTTCCCACTTCACTTCGCCGGCGATGCGCTTTAATGGGTCTCTCTAATGATGGTGAAAGAAAGTTCGTTTGATGGTTGCATAAAGTTGCTGGCAAATGGTGGATCCACACGACGGGAGCGACTCACGGGTGCGACTACCGCGGCCGGGTGCCTCATAAGGGGAGAGCATGAATGAATGATCCATTTTGAAGTGGCTGGGAGTATGGAGGGTGTTGGTTAATGTATAGAACGATAAAAATATAAAATAAACAAAATAAAAATTGTGCTTAACATAATCATCAAGGGAATAGTAAAATTTAAGCCATTTTGCTAGATTTTGATTACTCTTTAGTGAATGATATGTTGTAGCCCATATGGTATATAGGCCTAGATATGCAATGTGTATCATTGTTGATAGTATGTTCACCACCTAAATTGACTTGGTAAACCCTGTATTAATAAATTAATTTTATGTTTAATTTCATTGCTTTGTGCGAAATCATCATTACAAAACATTGCATACCTTCAGGCGACGGGACGACAAGGGACAACAATACAGTCGTTGCCGCTAAATTTTGACACTAACGCACCTATTTTTGTCTCGAAGGCACCAATTTTTGGCAGCGTGTCACGAGTCTTGCCTCGAAGGCATCAATTTTTGACTGTGAGTCAATCGCTTTAATTACAAAATTTCACGTAATTTCTGAAACTGTCTGTTTTGAAATGATTGAAATTCAGTTAAATAGTGAATAATTTTATTGATAGAATTTAAAATAAAGCAATTTTGCAAGTTTTAATGGAGTGCAAAAAAAAATGGCATGTATTTTCAGCTGTAAACAAAAGCTTTATAATTTCTAAAATTTCATCATTTTTTCTCAAGAAACAATCAATTTACACAGTTTTTATATTTTTATGAGATGTAAGATAACAAATGTTAAAAATCTGCTTAAATACCTTGTAAAATTGTCATGATTCCCACAAAAATCAAAAATTGATGACTTACAGACAAAAATAGATGCGTTAGAGTCAAAAATATATGCCTTAGAGGCAAATATTGATGCGCACTGTGAAAAATTGATGTCTTAGAGCCAAAATTAGGTAGCAACGACTGTATTACGTTTTCAATATTTCTTTTTAAAAAAAAAGACCCCTTTGTTCTTAATCTAAAAGTAAAAGGTTCAGATACTGGAACGGTATACAAGTATACCAACACTCCAAATTTCACTAGAACCGGTCTGATCCGATAAAACCATGAGTCAAGCTTTTAGATACGATTAATCGAAGAACCGTACATTATTCTCTGAAGCGTCCGAATGTCAATAAAACTACATTTCAAGCTAGCTAGCGGGCATCGGTTACAATATTGCTGCAACGGAAAGCAACTAAAACACGGAACCGTACGTCTACCTAACCCGAAAAGCCAACATTACGCATTATTACTACTTCGTATCGGTTCCACCACTGTAATTGTTTGTAGACATAAATCCTTGCCTCCCGGGTGTGTTGTTTCTGCTCGTATGTCCAGTGATCCTCTCTCTCTTTCTCTGTATCTCCTTCTATTCGAATTGACGAATCGAATGATTTATTTCCAACTCGCTGTGGTGCAGAAATTCCAGCAACCAATACTCATCCCAACAATTTCGGAACGATGATTTCGAAGGGAATAGGATCCCCCAGCACTGTTTGCTATGTGTGTGTGTCTGTTTGATTTCTCTAGAGAGGGAAAGGGAGTGTACTACTTCCTTATTTGTGCACTCCATCGATGCTGCCCGGTTCCAAGGAATCTCGCAAACGCGTGTTCCACAATTACCAGTTAAGTGGTATCTGTTTTCCACCAAAAATGGCAATGTAATCTAACACCAGTGGTTCACCAGTGTTTCAGTGTTTGCTTCATGCTAGAATTATGATTTGCTTCTCTCACCTTCACAAAACATAGCAATGGTAAACAACATCTCGCACCTTAAACCTTATTCAAGGAACTTTGAATGCTGAAGATGTCTTGAAACACTCTACTGAGTATTGCTTACAAAGAACTTCTTGAAACTCTCCTCCGGTGTGTGTTCTATTTTCTTACGTACAAAGCAGCAAAGCATTACACACACCTTATGCTCACTGAGTGTGCCAAAAATGGACAGTAAAGCGCATTCATCTGTGGCTGTTGCTTTGCTTCTGGTGGCCCTTTCTGCTTCAATGCACGTTTGCACCTTTTCCGAAAAAGCTGTGAACCTCATTCATTTTGTGATGTAAATGGAATCATTTTTCCCCATTTTTCCACCCTGTTGGTTTCATTTCGTTCTGGAAAATGAGATTATTTTAGTGTTTTTTTTTTAATATTGAATTTTGTTAAAAAGTAAGAGTTAGGCAAATAAAATAGCTTCAATGCTCGATCGATCATCATCGATCGTTCGTACGACAACATCAATACATCGACGTGTTGGATCTTATTATAATGTATTATTTTATCCTGGAATTAGCATTAGCTTCTTCACTGTAAAGTCTGTATTCTACTGAGGCTTAAATCATTTCGTATTCCTCGCACACTTCCAGCATACTCACGTACCCTTACCAGAGACAGTGATCGAATTAGGCACGAATGTAACGATTGATGCATGTAAGATAAATTATTCGTTTCCAGTCGCAGGAGAAAAACAAAACAAAACAAACATTCTCGATTTGTTTGAGAATGATGGAATTGAGATTGGAATTTCGGTAGAATGCAATCTTTTCTACTGGAACGGCAAAATAAAATGCACATTGTGTAGGAAAAAAAGAGATATGCCTGGACTTGGTCGTCCTGAGTTGTAACGAAAGTGGAGCTAAAATGTTGTTCGAAAATGGAACCGCATCCATCGTGTCTGGGTGCCGACTCCGCACACCATTAAACACTATTTCCGCCAACAATGTGTTGGATGAGATGGTGTTTTATCACATGTTTAATATCAATAGCGTTGCATAAACCAAAGCCGAACTGGAGTGGGCCCATTCTCACCGCTCCATTCACCGTGTCGTCCTAAGGATTAGCATAAGAATTCAATTTTGTCACCATCAATATTCAATGTCAAAGTGGCAAAGGCCGCCAAACCAAAATGGGCATTCAAAGTGGCCGGTACTATCTTCGTTACTCGGCTCGGCGCTGGAACACCCAGCATCGGAAAAAAATGCCAAATTCATAGCAAAAATAGAAAGAAAAGAAAGTTCCGCTTCGAAGTGGAAAATAATAATTTACAATTTAAAAAGGTTTGTTTTTATGGTTTTTTGTTGCTTCTTGCTTCTTTTATGGTTTTATTGAATCAAATGCCGACAGAAGAAAAACAAAATGCATACGCGTGTGGCTTCACCGGACTAAAAGGACTGGTAAACAAATCAAAATTGAGTTGGTAATGGAAAACAAAACACCGTGAAAAACAAATACGTACAAACGCAGTTCGAAATAGATTGAATTTTACGTTCCTTCTGTTGGTACATTAAAAAGGGGAAATAAAAAAGGGGAACTTTAATCATTTTATAAAAAAAAATACATATCACGTTTGGGCAAAGAAACCAGCTTTAAGCTGAAAACCAAGCATTAAATTTAGTTTCTCTGCGATAAAGCTAGCTTCAGCAGTGTTGGACAGCATGCAAATCAAAAGCCAAACAAACGCACGGTTGAACGATGTTCACGATGTGTGAGTAGTGATCTTTATTCTAACGCTTCCTCCTCCCATCATAACAATGCTCCTCTTATTCAGCTAGTCAGCGGAAAATTTGCATAACGATATTATATAGTTATAGAGTGTTTGCTTTGGATTGTTTGGGGAGAAAAAACGAGAACTGTGTGAGTGTAAACGGAAACAACTACACGCTACAACGGCGGTTTGCATTGGATTGCATTACATTTTGCATTTATTTTCGTCTTTTGCTTGTTATCTTTAGCATGCAGCAGAGTAAAACAAATTGCGCCGCCCCGCTGCTAAAACCACTCCCAAAAATTGTGTTTATTATTATTTTTGTTATTTTAATATTATGTTTGTATGTTTATGATAGATGGAATCGGTGTAACCGTACGAGTTTTTATTTTTGTATCATAATCATAGCTTTAATTTAATGTCGACCCCCTTATCTTTTCGGCTTTCATAACCGTCTCGTCACTGGTTTTAGTAAGCTTTACCATTTCCAACCCAAAAACTCCATATGCGAATGATTTCAGTTCGAGTAATCGTGTTTCTTCAGTCCAAAAAAAGGAGATTCACCGGGGTGTCCATCATCCTTACACGCGATCGCTTCCACCACGCTTGTGGATTGACGCATCACGGTGCGTATCCGAGTTTGAAGATCATTAACAAACGATTTGAAGGTTTATATTCCAACAAACACACTCACACATACACACATACAAACACTCGCACACACACACACGCATACACACATACAAACACTCGCACACACACACTCACACAAAATCCCACCGAAAAATACGTTAACTTTCGTTTACCATCACGGTGCACTTGGTAAGCAGGAATTACTTTCGCCATTTTTAGCAAGACCCGTCCTTATGCACGTTAATTTTTAAACTGGACATCATTTAGCGTCAGACGGTGGGGGGGAAAGAACATTTTCCAACTGTCGGCTGATCGGGTGATCGGTTTTAATTTATTGTTGGGCAACAAAACCATTATCAAAAGATCAAGAGTTTAAAGATAATTTTATTCAATTGGCAGAATAAATATAAATAAAAGGAAAACACGTGTGTGTGCCCGGCGTGTGGCGGCGATCGCAGAAATTTCGGAATTTCATTTTGCATTTGCAAGAAGCTTGGCCTGGAAACAAACTGCCAGTAAAAGCACACAATTAGCAATACTGCGTAAGTTTGGCAAAAAATTATCTTATGCGAAACGCTCTCTGAAAGCGGAAACGTTCACTGTTCGCAAGTTGACAAAGCAGGAGCAGTCGGGCGATTTCCATTAGCCTAAACACATCACACCAAACCACGCCGCCTTGTGTAATGTTATCACATTTCCTCAACAACAGCTTCGCATTGTGTTGTGACAGCAACAACCGAAACCAACCTAAAAACAAATCAAAATCATCGTTAGCAGTGATCGGAATTATGTTTCACTAAACATGGGAGTTATTTTTGTGTTTTTTTTTGTGTGTATATTATTCAACCGATTTCTGTTTTTTCTTCTTCTCCTTTATAGTACTACTTTATGGTAGCATAGTAACAACAGACACCTGGAGGCGGGGGGGGGGGGGGGAGTACTACTACTATCGCTAAACATTACACGATGTCGCATAGTCCGTCCGTCCGTCCTATACCACCACATCCCCACAACCTCCGAAATCCATAATTCCGCTTGGCTGTCACCTACCCACCTCGCCTCTAACGCTGGCAATCTGGCTTGTATTTTTAACAGATTTTTGAATTCAACTCGAAAGGCGTTTGCGGCGGGCGGGCAAAAACTCAATAGTAGAAGCAATAAATATACGATAGAACTGTTAACCTGGGGGATTAATAATTTAGTGCGTAACCAACCCTCTCTTTCTCTCTCTGTCTTGCTCTTTCTAGTGTTATAGTATGCCTCTGTACGGTTGCGTGCTTTCGCACGCCTACTTCTCTCGTTAGTGTATTCGTTCTGCAACCGTTAACTGCCTTGGGACGAGGTGAGCATCTTTGCGTACGGCTGTTGTGTAGAGTTCGTTTCGCTATCGCTGGTTCACTTTCCAGCCCAAAGCACTATAACATGAATGAAAACGCATCATCATCATCAATTCCACCTCGTCCATTGTTTACCAAATCTTGTTGTGTTCCGTTGATCCCTGAGAATGCGTTAATGTAGCGCGAGGACCTGGTTTCCGGCAATCCTAATTTAGCTCTCCCAACTTAACACCCGGGTGCTGTGCTTTCCCGCAAACGAAGGACAGAGCGCACATTTCCTGCTAATCACTAATTACATGCCCTTTCCCTGCGTATTCACGCACTCGTCGTGGTTCCTTCTGGTATTAGTTTTGCATTAACTCCCATTTCTCTAATCTCCACACAGCTCTTCTACACTGCCTGCCTGCCACGTATACGTGTATATTGTTTCAGTGCAGGTATCAAGTAATACTCCAAAACGATTGCGCTACAGCAAAACACCGCAAGGATTGCATATTGTGTTGCGCGGATAGGTGTTGTAATTTAGCATCAAACTAAGGCATTCCATTCGGCAAGCTTGGAAATTTGGGCGAGCGAAGGGTGGTTTTGGTTTCGTCTGTGTTTCAGATTTCGTGGCTTACAAACAAACAAACAAAACAAAGACGCGCCAATATAATGGCCATCGACAAACCGGCATCCGCGAGTGCTGATCGATCGATAGGGTAGTACATCTCATCGCCAACACCGGCACACAGCATCGCGAAAGGAATAATTCGTAGTACACGCGAAGGTAGCCACACACACTAGTCTTCTCGGCACACCTCTGAGCCCGAGCGAGCGAACACTCATTGGCTCACTTGGCCGAGTCTCATTACTTTACTCTCTAAAAGGGGGAGGGCGGGGGGCGTTTAGTAGTTACGATTGCCATAGGTTCGACTGCCACTGCCACCGCTACTACTACTGTTGAGTGCTGCACTACCGCCGCTGCTTCCACCATCGCCACCGCCGGCCATAAGCGAAATGTTGTAGTTGGATGAGGGTCGCGAGCGTGAGTCCAGGTACGCCTCGTCATCGTCGTCGTCATCCTCGTCGTCTTCCAGCACCGGCGGAGGGGAGCGCGGCCCGCCCAAACCCTGCTCCTCGTCGTCCTCCTCCGAGAGCAGATGGTGGCGGCTGCGGATCACGTTCGATCGCTTGCTCGGCGGCGAATCGAGCACCGAGTCCGGGCTCTCCAGGTCGTCGTCGTCGTCGTCGCAGTCGTTCAGGCTGTGGTTGCTGCCGCTGCCCGGGCTGCCCGGTGGGCTCAGTGCCGACCGGATGCGCTGCTTCGAGTCGGACAGAAACATTGAGATTCGCTCTTTGCCGAACATGAGCAGGAACGTTTTGATCAGATCGGTCGACCGTTCCTCCCACTTGGTGATGAAGTCGTCCTTGCCCTTGCGCACCTTGTCCTTCAGCTCGACCATCTTGTTCTGGAAGCGGAACTTTTTCTCGGACAGGAACGACACGTTCAGCTCCTTGGCCGTGTAGCCGCGGGCCAGGTTGCGGCGCACGTAGATATCGTAGTCCTTCACTATCCGCGCCACTATGTCGGACGTGGACACGCCCTCGGTGCGCTCCGTCGCCACGAACATGCCCTTGGCCTTGATCTTCGCGTACACGTCGTTGCAGTCGTCCGTACTGTACGGTATTTCATCGTGCGCCACGAAATCGATCTTGTGCTTCTCGATAAACTCGTCGTCCAGCTCCCAGGGGGCATCTGGGACAATCTGCAAACGAAGAAAGGGGAGAGCGAGAGAGAGAAACAAAGAACAGCGTTATGACAATGCAGAATCACTTCGAACCACAAAAACAAACCCCAAAACAACTGATTAGAGCAATAAATCAAATTATCATGGCATAGTTTAAACTTGCTCATAAAAATGCAACACATTTGCGAAACCACTATGATACTGCCAATTACAAACAGTATCAATTTAGCGCAACCAAGAGCGCTATATTAAATTAGAGGCCTCGAGACACAAGTTCGGACCAGCCGACCAATTGAAAGGATCGTACGATTCCAGCGTTCCCCGCCCAAGCGTCCCCCTGGAGGAGACGTTTATATTTTTTCGACCCCGACCAACCCCTCGGATTGGGAGGGGTGAGGATGTTTTGCGCGGCCAACTCGTGTCTCTTTCACCATTTGCGCGCGCGCTGGTCGTACACTTCAATTGAGCAATTTTGTTCAATTCCATTCAATCGTGATCACTTCCGGCGAACGTGTCAGCAACAAAACGCCACTATGCGCTGCCCGCCCGCGCGTGCGAAACATGGCCTGAGGTGGTGAAACACAGCAAGGGTGTGTTGACTAAAACTCTGCAAACCCCTTGCGTTCCAGTTTTTTGCCAGCGTGAACCGTATTGCGCCTGGGACAGTAATGCCAGTCAGCCGGCAGTTGACCAACGCAGTAGATACTTGCCTCATCAACGTAGCGACAGTGTCGTACCGCTTCGTAACGCTCCTCGTCGTTCATCACCGTTCGACCCTTCCGGCTGTGGGTCAGTTTGTCGTTGCAAACTCCAACGATCAGGTACACGTTGGGAAACACGTTTTTGGCCTGGAAGAAATAGAACACCGACGAACCATTAGCACAAACCGTGTCACACCAGTATGAAGAAAGCCGCTGTGTGTGTGTGTGAACATCATAATTGTTCTGCTTGTTCTTCACAAAAGGTAATACACTCACCTGCATCAGTTGTCGCGCGTGCCCCTGGTGGAACAGATCGTAGATACCGTCCGCGTACACACGGATCATACGCGGCGCGGTACCCGCACGGGCCATCTGGTATGTGATCTTTTGTGTGTAATCGCATCGCTCGCGCTCCCGGATCGCATCCAGCTCTGTAGAGTATGGTGCCTGTTTGCAGATGGTCTGCAAATACACGAGAGAATACAATGTTTTCGCTTAGCTTTTATAATTCATATTATTTGCACAGATCGTTCGAATTCAAAAAAATAAACTAATAGGATTCACGCCTGGAGTTCGATAACTATTATCCGTAAGCTTTTCACACTCACTGCCATATGGCTTGCTGCGGCGGTATGGCATGTGGACATCTTCCTGTACACTTGTGCCGCCTGCAGCGGACGATCGCCGTCTGATCATACGATACCGATGCATCAAAACAAACCTGCAGTCGTCTGCTAGCTATGATCGATGCTCTCGCTTCGAAGCAGGTGCTATTTTTAAGCGCTCCATCGATTGTAGTTAAAGCTACGCTAAAATTAGCTTCACTCCAACCCAACTGTTTTGTTTTCTATCGCCTGACAACCTAATGGCGTATTGGTGGTTGGCCATTTCGGTAAAGCTATACATGGCAAAAGGGGTTGCAAGAAACTGATCAAAGTTTACAGCGCCTAAAACAGCCACACCACCAAAACATAATCGAGTGCCACGCCAGTATATTTTCTTTTAGCTTTTCAAATGCTGATTATTGTCTTCCTATCCCTTGCTACGTACGAAACAAGACCTTTGACCGTCCGTGCACGCATGGCTTCACTTTTGGCCGGATTTTGCTCGATTGGCGGCTTTTACAGCCGCGTGGAACAACGTGTAGCTCCAGCTCACAATTAATGTGGAGCGAATGTAGTGGCAACAAAAAAAAAGCGTTCAGTTTAAATGTACCGATGCGATCGTATACATTAAACCAAAGCCTTTTTTGTTGCTGTCTATTTCACTGTTACTCAACAAGACAGCAATGAAAAAGCTTGAAATCTTTTCGTAATACTCTTTAAGTCGGCTATTTTCAGCCACCGGCGATTAGGTCTCAACAATCTCCTACAAGGTGTCATGTTGTACGTCGCTCTCGACCTAGGTAACTCTTGATTAGTTGCCATCTAATGCGCTGATTAGGGTAGCTACCCGGACAAGAGCGCAGCACGCGGCACAGAACGGAAGACGATTAGCAACATCCTTCTTCTGGATGAGCGATAATTATCACCCTTGCCAATGGCGCTCCGGTGATGGTGGGGTATGTGGTGGTAGCCCGGGTGGTAGATGCGCACTCCAAGATTAACCCCGTTCCATTCAAACGGAGCCACCATCGACCTTGACGGTGGGACAGCGGGCGGCTTAAATAGAGACGACACGCAAGAGGGAAGTGCCATGATAAATGGACGCAAGACGTATCAAATATCTTGCACTGTTTGCATCACAGCAGGCCGATGATAAGAATCGGTAACGTGAAGGTTAGGCCGACTGGCTAATGAATGGTTGTGTGCGTTCTTTAAAGACCGTTTAATTTTTTAATTACCCGACTGGATTCGAGTTCCTTTGCGTTGAATAGTAGAGCTCGGTAAAGAGTTCTTGGTTCTTGGGGCAACTTGTGTATCGTATGATTTAACTGTATCTGCTCCACAGTCCAATACTGTATCTGCTCCACAGTATGGAACACGCGCAGTGGTTCTTCCGTTATCTCTAGTAGATACATTATGGAATTCTACTGTTGCGCTTTGCTGTCTTATTTGCGAAGCAGTACAAGCGATACCAAAACCCGATAGAAGAGGAGCAAAACATCGCAAAAGCGCAAAGCGCGTAATGCTCACAAGCGCAACAACCACCGTAAGGGGCATTAACACTGCACACAACGTCTTCAAACACAACGTAGCAAAATGGAGGAGAGACCATGTTATGGTAATGATGTCGGATGATGGGGGGCAGAGAGTATTACATAAATTGGCACACAGAAAATTTACCACCGAGAGACCTACATCTGTGACCACACACCTTTCCTCCCTTCCATCCTACGTGTGCTTTATGAAACACAATCTTTCTATTTTTGTGCACCGAACTGAATTGTGCCGACCGGGATGCAATAACAATGAAACAATTCTTTAAAGACATTCGATTTCCTTTTTTCAGTTTTGTGTTCATTATTCATCTTTGCTTCGAATCGATTGCTGAAAAATTGTAATGGAATTCCTTTGATTTCGGAGGCTCGTTAGTGTGTGTAGCAAACTTACATCCAACCGGTGCTGAACGGTGATCTGGACCGGACCGTCACTTTCAGTTGGCAAATAGTTGGGCGCCATCGCGGTTCCACGTGCTGCTCTATATCTTTACTTTAACAAATGCACGCTGCTGTACGACTCGGTAATATTTTCACAATTGTTTTTGCGTTTTGTTTTTCGAGTTCTACACCATTCGTAACATTAACGAGTAACATTCAGCACAAATACGGCATGCCCGCCAAAAAAACTGACACTGTTGCACCTGCGGAAGTTCCACGTCTACTGCGATGCACAAAAATGCTCTGCTGCTGGTGGTGCGAATGTCACTTCACTCATCAACGTCACCGTAACTGCCGCGCACTAGTTCAGACGCAATCACTGTTACGCGGGGGAGCGTTGTTGAACTCGTACTAATAGCGGGGAAGAAGCGAGCGTGGGGTAGAGTGAAGCCCCAGGAATGTGTGACCTTCTTCTTTTTTTTTTTGTTTGCGCTTTGCCAAACGAACAACCTAATATCACTAAACACAAAGCCAGCAGACGATGACACTAAAGCTACGCTCGCGCTACGGGTGTACGTGAAAAACTGTGCAACTTTCGCACTTGCCGGAGTAAAAACGGCGATGTGTACTCCACGGGCCGCCGCGTAATCAAAGGCGCCACACTGCACACACTCTGCTGCCTGCCGTGTGGTGGTGTGACACGTACAACCGTCTTGGACGTCGTTGGTATGTTTCGAATCTGCCAACTACTACACTCTGCAGCACTGACAATACGCTTCTGACTTTTGGTAGCTGACAACCCGTTCGCGTACGCTGCCGCGGAAAAACTGTTTCCGAAGCATCGCGAACCCGCTTGCGATAGCTCTCACGCGCTCGCTCGCCTGCCGATGATGAAGCGCATCACCACCCGGCGGCGGCGGCGGCGGCGGCGGCGAGAGCGAACGCGTGTGCGTCAGTGCACGAGCACTTAACGTGGCGCGCACTGGTCTTCGGCACACAACCCGTCGAAAGCGGTACCCCTAAGGGCAACCGAGGAGCAGACGAACGGTGCGGACAGAAGAGCCATCGGGCTGGTACCGATCGCGCGCAAGGTGCAAGGTTGCGATGTTAGGGGCGGCGGCTTCGGCTTCGTTCCGTCGGCCGCTCACCACCTGACGATCGTTCGGAGCGGCCGAGCGAGCGGGGTGGAAGAATTCGCAAAAGGAAAATCGGTTTCTAATCGATAGAGCAACACAACTGTCCGTCCGCTGCTTGTAAATGCAACAGCCACTAGCAAATTCAAACACATCCAGAACCGCTGTATGCTCGTGTATTCACTGGTGTGAACGTGATAGAGAGGGTGGCAGAAGGTGAGATTTCTAAACCCTACACCACACCACACCACATATTGAATGACACCGGCGAATGACGTCATAAATGCCATCGCGATCGGATGATTCGGCCTCGTCATCTCGGTTTATTGAGGGTAGAAGAAGGGTAGTTGTTGTCTGCCAACTCTAGACGAAACCACAACCACAACTAAATGGGCATGGTGGCGTGCTGTTTACTTTGACCACCTGGATCAGGTGGTCGCTTTTTTTTTCCTCGAACAAAGTCACGTACCTGGTCCGTTGCACTTTCTGCGTCATATTGGACCGTCTTATTGGATTCGTAATATTTTACCCATTACATACTCGACGTCTCGACGTAATTGCCAAACTATCCCCAGCCATTATCGCCGGTTCCTCTTTGCATGTACCCTTCTTTTCAAGAACACTCTGGATAATTGACCATCAATTATCCTTCATTTGGATCCTTTGCGGGTCTCGGGGCATTTTCTTCCCGTGCCATTCTTATCAAATATTCAAACTGCTTATCACTTTCAAACGGCAACAGTTGCGTACTTTCACAAGACACCGGAGGGCACACGGTGACGTTTAATGTACAAGGGAATTGGGAATCCTTCTCGTACATTCTCACACCTTGTGCGTGGCGCGGACACGTTTGTTTGTCCTTGAACTTGTAGGCTTGGCAAACGTGGCAGGCTGAAGAGAAAGGTATTTGAAAGCAGAGAGCAAGAAAGAGACATGAGAAGCACACCACCAGAAGAAGCAGTGACAAGATTCCAACGGGAAGAGATAGACCAAGGTTAAGACTAACGTTCTTCCGTTATCGATTCGGATTCGGTTTTAAAATAGCTTGCACATACTCTCCTTCCTCCCTCTCTCTCCCTCGTCGCAAGCCAAATTGCCCCTACTTCCGAGTGATGCAACACTGGTAATTGGTTTGTTTCGTTGCCCCTCTTCCCAATTTGTAGAAGAACAAGCGGGAGCAAAAGAACACGCATGCAAATTCTCCTCTTCTGGGCGCTTGCTGATTCGCCGGGCGCGAACCGGAATACACAGCTATATCAGCTTCGATTCAGCACAATAATTATGCTGCAACACAGCCCGGTTTGCTTCTTTTTTCTGCTCAAACCACTAACCCCAAAAGGAGAGAGAGAGAGTTAGAGGGAGAGAAAGAGCATTAGTGAGATGATTGTTGTTTTTTTTTGTTGTTATTGTTGTAATGACTAAGCCATCAGCGCCATCACTACGCGAAAAACTCCACGTCAGACGCTCGTTGGGCCCGGCCACGCTGAAGCGCACACGAGGGACACACACGCACACACATACTCACTGATGCGGTGGTGATGCCTGTGTGCCGCCAGCGCTTTCGTACTTGGAAGGAGTGTGACGCGATCGTACGATTTTGCAGAAAGTGCGGTGAACGACGACACCACCGGTATGACAAATGATGGGTCTCTCTCTCTTAATGGGTATCCGCCGTGTGTCTCGAAAGAAAAAGAAGACACTCCTCCTTCCTTCGCCGTATCAAATGGGGTTGCTAATGGAATTGGCTTTCATGTCGTATTATGTGCTGTATTTCCTGTTGTTACATGCAACGAAAGCAAGCCAGCAGGGACTGCCAACCATATCTACTTGAATGAGCCAATCAACCAAACTGAAGCAGTAGACAATGTCGCATTGCTTACAACAAAACAGTAAATGTTGTTCTAAAGAAGAAATACTTGCTTATCTAAAGTCACAGTTACATATAGCAGTTTTAGGTACATTTATGAAGAAATGAATCATTCAATGTGCGGGAGCCCCTACGCGGGATAGTAAAATATAACAAAAAAAAACACAGAACAGTGAAAGTGGTCCATTTCAAATTTTCTCGCTCAGCTGCTTATGATGTCTTACAAACACACACAAACACACACACACATTAAGCTTTTAGTGTGGAAAGCAAAATCACGCGATCTACGCACATGTTACACGCGTAGCCAATCAGAAGCGCCGCCGCACGAAAAGCCGCCCTTAAACTGATGACGTCGATCGGCTTTCGGTTGGAATTTGGTCGACCCCAAAACGGAACTAACACACGACCGAACCACCGAACACAGTAAAACCCACAAAGCAGATAAGAGGTTCCGTTTCGTGTAAACAAATACACAAACACACGCACAGCCCGTGTATGTTTTGCGCCACAATCCCCTCTGTCGGTTCACGAAAGACACCACGTGCACACACAGATTTTTCGGTATTGATTTGTTTGAATAATTAATTGTACTCGGTGGTTCCGCGAACAGACGGCAAGGGAGAGCGCGCGCAAAAAAATGCTGTTGACTCAGCATATAAATAGTTACAAACGGATTCCATCGTTTCCTTCCCAAACGGTCTCGGGTAAATCTTCAATCCCTACCGATACGATAGCACGCATGGAACGCAGAAACGTGTCACAATAGCATCACGCATGACGCAATCAGTGCCAGATACTACATTACGCTGACGGGTCTGCCTGTGTGTGAGCATGCACATATACATTCTTATACTTGGTGGTTTCGACAAAACGAAAAAAGGGCAACACAACACCAGTGAACACCATCCACACAGACCAATACACACACTGTGTCCTATTTACTAGCCAGTGGTAGGGTAGCACGTGTTCTAGAGACAATGTGGACGCGACAAAAAAAAATGTCCCAAAACGTGCTTGCGCAACGCTAATCGCTTTTGTGGGGATGGGGGAGGAACATTGGATGGTGGAGACGGTGCCAGAAGCCTGTCTACGCAATACACGAGACGGGACAAGCCCTTACTATATCGGCCGCAGTTTGGTTGGCGGTTTGATCCGATTCAGCTATTTTAAACAGGGACGACCTTGCACAGGGTTTGTCATGATATTTATAGCTTATTTTATGTATACATGGGCAAGGTAAAAGAGCTGATAGAGCAATCAACTAGATGCTGTAATAATAATTGAAATTGTGAAGCGATTTCTTAAATAATCAAATGTCATGAAAAAACACCATCTGACCGAAGCATCTGCTGTGCCTTCTCGCGCGAGCTGCCACTAGTTTCCTTATTCATCCATCGGTACAAACCGGACACACGTTTTGCCAGCTCATCACCATCACAACTGTGGACCGCTTATCAGTGTTCCGAAAACAGATGATGGGCTTTCCTGTGCTTTGCTGGCTCATGCATCGTACGATCGTGTGAGCAATCCCTACGCATTTCACGCTCCCGGTTGACGTAATGGCGAAGTAGAAGCAAAATTTCGGAAAGCCTTCTTATCTTCAAGGCAAACGCGGGAGGTACACGATTCGCACGATAAGATAGGCGCTCCATACGGTGCGATCACTAGCAGGCTTTAGGCTTTGGTCGTAAAATAAATGGACGCGCAATTACCATCGCATTCCCGCTTCGAAAACTGCACCCACGATATCACGATACAGAGAGAGAGAGAGAGGGTACGTGAGGGACGGATGCCGCATCGATAACGTTTACGCCGATTTGTTTTCATAATATATCGGCGCCACGGCAAATCGTGGACTGTGTTTTTTGTTGTCTTTTTTCGCTTTTCAACTCACCCCACACCACGTCCATTGATAAACGTGCGAGCGTGGTGCAAAAAAAATTGATAGCGTAAACGTACGACGTACAATGGGGAGGGTGGATGCGTGCGATGCTGTGCGTGTTTTCGTACGGGGAAAGAAGATACTTGTTTGTCCAACTATCAACAACACACTTACCACCGGTGGGCTGTGCTCGACTCCGCTCGTTGCATGCTGGCTGACGAATCCGGACGATGTGGCCACGGACGAGGACCCGTTCGACGAGACGGATGGCGGCGAAATCGGATCGCACGAACGGGGGGGACGCCCGGTTGCTCCCGACGAGCCAAAGTTAACATGCCCGTTCAGTGCACCATCATTGTTCGGGGGCCAGCAGTGATCGCTATGGCTCGGTTCGATGCCTTCGTCCACGAGCCGGATGCTGCTGAAGCGTCTGCTGCTCCCGTTCATACTGTTATCGGGTGTACCATCAGCGGATGCAGCAGCGGGCGCAGTAGCAACCGTGGAATCAGCCTGCAAATGTTGCTGGTGCTGGGTGGCCAACCGATCCTCCAGCGCTCCGTTTGGATCGATCGTGATCGAGACTGTCTCGTCGATTGTTAAACGCGCGGCGCTGCTGCTGCTGCTCGCCATCATATCGCCCAGGCTTTCACGTGGTCGTTTGCGCGACATTCTGGCCGGCGTCTGCTGCTGCGGTGTCGCGGTGCTAGATGATGCCAGTGTAACGCCGGGCACACGTTGCTTTCTCGCTGTCCACGTGTTTCCGAAGGGCCGGGGGCGGAATTAATACTTGTGTGTGTGTTGCGCTAGTTGTGCCGACGCCGGTACCGGTGGCGACGTAATTGAAACGTTACGGGTTGGAACACAGAGGCGGGGCTGCTCTTTCGGCTGTCGTACGGCGCCCGTACACTCGCTCCTCGCTGCTCTAATCCCTGCAGATAAAGGGCGACCAAGAAGAAAGGAAAAAACATATATTAGTTACGAATCCGCGCACACGTTTCATTGCGCCGCCGGGGCATGTTGTGATTGGGGATGATTTATGATTCAACAACGACAACAGAGACACACAGCTCACACGGGTGTGCACTGTGGATGGATAACACGGACGACGAAATAACGACGTGCGATCTTTTCCCCTTTTTGGCATCCCCGCTTGTCACATGACACGGGATGCATGTTTTCGTAAAAGAGCATGCAAGAGCATGAGACAATTGATCTTTGCGAAATGCCATTCAACAAGCAGCAACAAGCACCATTGAGTGGAATTCATGGCTGAGAAGGCGTCTCTGATTGATTTTAATGGATCGGGGCGCGTACGAGGCAACGGACTCGGCCGCTTCTTCGATCATGAAATATGCGCGCACATGTGTGTGTGCCCATGATTCTGATTGAGTGCCACGTGATAGTTGACTGATGCATGGTTGTGGTCCATCATCGCTACGGCACTGATCTGGCCGGAACCGGAACACGAATTATCCTATTCATTCCCATCGTACAGAAACTCGGTTTCTAGCTTAACACTGGGAGCTCGGAAAACATTGCCCATCTTCCCAATTAGCGTGAGGCTATTAACAATTATCACCCTTCACACGACGGCGTGGTACTAACCGGTAGCTCGTGATTAACACAAGCTTCGTGATGGTGCAGAGAAACGTCAGCACTTGGTAAAACCTCTAGAAAAGTGGCCAGATCATCATCATCATCATCGCAACAGACCGCACAGTTTTCAAAATGCATGCGCGACTATCTTGGGGGCCTTATCGCTTGAAGTAAACATAGAAAACTCTCCATTTCATTGTGTGTGGTACGCATGCACACTCTGTCTCTCTTGCGCTATTTGCTTTTGCATACTGAAATGAGCAAAGTTTGGAATATTAAAACGATTAGGCGTATAATACGTTCAGTTCGTCTGTAGAGAAAAATAGCATGGATTATTTTAGCCAATTAATTTGATACGCAAACGGGTAATCCTTTGTGATTCATTCTACCATCTACGAAATATTACAGTTTTCCCAATAAATACCATATTTATGGCAATAGGGTAATAAATTCCCCCAAAACAAAAGCTAGCAACCAACCAGTCTGACACCTCGATTGCTTGATTCTTGAGTATCTTGATTCGAAATTATGTGAACCTTCTCTCCGGTTATCGGAATCGATCAAGATATTCATAGCACAACAGGCTCCCCCCTTAAACCCCCGTGATGAGCCGCCAACTCCCAGCGTGAATCATCCACACTCCTAGGCTGTAACCTTTAGCAACG
>VTWG01007976.1:0-24957 GCA_008817895.1 Anopheles fontenillei | reverse complement strand
CAGAAAATAAATCAGGTGTGTGTTATCCGATGCGTTTGATAGACAAGAAGAAAACGATGTAAAATACCAGTAGCACGGGCGCTCTTTAGCGAATAAAAATAAACAGAATATTTTCACAGAGACTGCCCATCGGGTATTAATGTCAAAGAGGCTGTTTGAATGATGGTATGGAATATATTATCACAGTTTAATGACTATTAGCTCAGCTAATGCAACACCAGACGCATGGAATGGATAGAAGCAACATCATCCATCCAGAAGATTACCACGAAGAAACTACCCATTTCGCTATCGGCAGTGGTGAGCGACGATCGCTCCGGAATTTGTTCAGTTATAAGATCTCATCTGCCGCACCCGCCAAAAAGTAAAAGAAGCTCAAAACAGTAATGGCAAAGTAAGATCAAAGCCTTACCTTATAACAGCCCTGCATAACTGCACGAAACGTGGATTATAGTGCAATAATAAATGCTTTTTGATATAATTTATGAGGTATTTAAATGGTAATATTACACTCATTTCATTGAATGGTGGGTGATCGAACCAGTTCTACGTAATAGATTGTAAAACATATAATGTTAGCCTACTACTGCAGGCTGCTGGTCTGGAATGTTAAAATACTTTCAATCTTGACTCATTGATACGAATCATTTAGTTTTATTTGCCAGCTTGACTTATTGTGAAATTCGTTTAAGGTTTTATCATTAAGTGTTGCAATGGTTAATCCATCCAGAAGATTAACATGAAGGAACTACCAATGTCGCTATCGATATTTAAACATGTTCAAAAATATTCATTCAAACATTTTGAATAATCTAAATAATACATAGCTGTACATCTTGAAAATAATTGCAAATCCTGTTAATCCGTCTTGATATTATACACTGCGTTTGACGTGCTGTTTGTTATAGTTATTTAAGTTCTAGTTTTTAAACAAGGTCGCTTATTTGGTCAATCACCTTATTGCAATAAGCAGTTAAAATTTATCAAAATTGTTAACTAAATATAAATGATAATTACCTTTTTTACAAACATGCTTTCAAAAGAAATTGAAAAATTATTGATTTATTATTGTTTTCTTTTTCGATCTAGATTTTATAGGAACAGTTCAAAAAGTTCGTATTACCATTCCAAAATGAGCGCAACAAAGAATGCATAAGAACGACATCACACAAAATATGCGCAAAAGTATTGAGAACGAAGCAAAACGTTGCTACCGAGCATGCGTGTTAATTGTAATGGAGGCTATAAAAGCTTATTTCATATCACTCGGAAGTCCATCGTACGCGGGTATGTTTTCAATTACTTTGGTGATTCTAAAACCAAGCTTGACCACGCACCTTTCAGGCGCATAGGGAACGAATTTTATTTATTCTGTCCGAGTAATGCCGCTCCATTTCCGCTTTAAAACGCTTTCTTTTGAACGTTTTGTTTATGTGCGAACGATATTAGTTGCATTGAACCACCTCTGGTACTGTGAATAGGAAATATCATTGTGACGATGGTGCTGTGATAAATTAAAAATTATTCAATCCATTCCTACCTGAATCGGTGCTGTTTTGGAAGAGTGTTCTTGTGGCAGCTCTTGAGCTGATGTGTTAGACAAACTGGTCTGTTGTTTGTTTCGGCTACCGTTTACACCTTTGCTGGACATTTCCTCCACGGGTGGAGTGTGTTCAATAATCCTAACGATCAACGGTTGTTCCATGTCAATGACATGAGCAAACGCATCGCTGTTAACGACTGGCAACTATACAAGTCATGTTTTATTTATGTATTTTATGTCCCTGTTTCACTGCACCGACAGCAACCTGATTCAACCTTTGCTTTGCTTCCTGTTTTGTTTCGTTCTTGCCTTTTCGGATGCATGTGACGATGCATGGTATAAAAATCTGAATAGATCCGATTGATAGACCTGAGCATGCGGACAATTCTCGTATAGAAAATAACTGACATGAAATCAGAAATATAAAACCGTGACCATATTGACAAACATGTTGAATAGCTTTAGCTTTGTAATGCAAGTATCCACCAAGATCGCATGTGACGCCTTATACTTGTATTACTCTATCCTCAACTATACATCCTGGTGATAGTTTAATCCATAAAATATTGTGAAATGTATACTCTGCAGAATTATTGGTTCTGCAAACGTTTTGTGTAGAAGTTTTTAGTATCACATTTATAGTAATTTTGTACAATCACACGTCTATGGAAAGCTACATTTGCAACTGAAACATGCATGTCAAAACTGCACAGGTGCGAATCAATATGAAACTATCGGTAGCAGGTGAACTCTTACATGCATTCATGCATAAGCCGGATGGCTGGTCCAATACCACACGCACAGAACAGCTTATTGAAATTTATGATAAAAATATTCAAAGCAGTAATAGTTTTAAATTTATGAGCTCAACATAATCGCCCTCTGCAAAAACGGGAGCTGCGAAATGGACTGCAGTTTAAATGTAGAATTTCGGCGTAATTACGCATGTAAATTTCACTTTCCGTAAACGTGTACCTAGCATCAAGAGTGCAAAAGCAATGCGGATCGAGGATCCGTTGTCACGGAATGAAGTTTTCGAATAATCACGCTTCGCATTGTACAAAGCGTACAGTAAATGGCGATGTGAAAGAAAAGCAGAGCAGCATTTTATGTAAACTAAGTAGTGATTGCACATTTTATACGTTTTTAATGTACCTTGGTACCAGTATAAAACAAGAAAATGACCATCATTAAAGGTAACAGGCTGAAGCTGGAAGGCTGATGGCTAAAATGTGGTGGAACGCGATGAAAAACATCGTTCGTTGCGGTGTCTTCTTTGACTTCGGGGTAAGTTCGGTGCTGAGCTGCCGTTGAAAGTTGGTAGCAGCTCATGACGGTCGACACTCATGGCCAGTTTTGGCTCTTATTTTGCACTGACATGTTATCACCGAAAATCTGTGTAATTTTGATACAACAACGCTTAAAGTGTTGCATCGAGCTTCCTGACTTGAGCAGCCATTCGTTCATTCATTCGTTCCCTTCGTCAGATCATTGCCGAGCAACTGTTGGCAATAAACTAACTGAATACAGCTGAGCCGAAATTCCGCTTGATAAAAAGAAACAGCCTAACTGCCGAAAATATTCCGCAACTCTTCTGCTTCCACTGGCCTCACATTGATGCGCTGGGACGGAAGTAAACGAATGGAGGAAATAAGCAGCAATCAAAATCAAACCACATCATTAATTTCATATATAACTTCTTCAGATCTTCCTGAACCCCGGAAAGCCCCAAAGGACAATGTCATCCTGTGAGGTCCTGCACCTGATACAGTCGTATTAGCGCTTTGCCAGAAAATGCTCCCTAATGTGTGAGAGATCGTTAATGCTGTTGAATGCATAGAACTTTTCAAGGATACGAATACCTTTTCCAATGTAATTAGAGCGTGCCGAAAAGAATACAGGGCCTGAAGATAAACTGTGCCGAAAAGGGCAAGTAAGGAAAGTTGCCTATGTGTGTGGTGTAATTTGTTTCCAAAGGATCAAAGTTGTGGATGGTGATTATCACCGTATTTCTTTTGGTGCACTAGTTTTGGCCCGCTTGAGGTATCCAGTTTCCGGTACATTAGGAATTGTTATTTTTTGTTTTTTGGAGATGGCGTTCTGATTTTTCACGCTCTTTGATTGCCATAAATTAAGATATTCAACTTTTTTCAAGAGTCAATTAGTTTTAGAATCAAAAAGGCGAATGAGGCCAATCGGCTCAAAAACTCTATAAAAAATGTTTTAGAATCGAAAGTTTTATTCAAACTTTTTCGATTTTAGATCACTTTTAACAGCCATTGCATGTATCTACTACATCATCCAGTTGCCTTTCAATGGACTATAGTGCTGCTATACGATTTTTTTTAAAACGATAATTGCATTACCATAACTAACATTGTTTCATAAGCATCATTATGTTATCAATTAGGCAATCAACCATTTAGTTAACCATTTTTGCAAGGAAGCAACAATATTTTCCTAGAATCGTATTCCTTATTCCGTTCATTGGATATGATCACTCTTAGGTAAAAGAAATACAATCTAGCATACCGAAACGGTATATACGATTATGTGCCACACCCGTCCGTGCCGTATGAACAGATAAAAGCAACATGCTATAGTTCCCCGATAGTGCTCCGACCTCATCGAGATCATTGTACAGAGTACCGGGCAACAAATCACTGTTGCAATGTTATTGCTTGATTTCACACTGTCCGTCTTTCTGACGCATTAGACCTGCGATCCAGCTTTCTTGTTCGAGACAGAAGGAATAAAAAGAGTAATTTTCTCATGGGAGAGTTTGAACATTTATTAACAAATTGTATCTGACATTAGAGTGCAGTGGATATTAATCGCTTATCATTTGTTTCTTGCTCTTGCATGTAGACTTACACTTTGCAAGTTGTAGCTTCAATAGAACCTGGCTAAGAATTGGTTTTTACGATGACTTTTTGCTTGCCGTTGCTTTAACTTGTAATAGACATTGATAATTCAACGTTGAATAATGTAGACTGCAAGCCGCGCACTCTCGCAAATGACTGACAGCAACAATTACTGTGTAAGCAAATGTTTTCTGAGACGAATTGTTGTTTTAGGTTTTCTCAAAACACGTAAACACTTGCATACTTTTTTAGTGTTCAGTAGGTGCTAGACCATATTATGTTTATAAACGTCAATACATTAAAAAAATGCACAGTATTTTTGTCTGTAACATTGGTTCACGTTCTTCTCACGCCGAAGAATTTGCACCTGGACTCTATTTTTGCAGTCATCATAATTACAACTCTTCTTGCATTACACACATCAGACTACTTCTTGTCAGATACAAGAGCTGCCATCAAAGAGCTGCGCAGGAGCAAATGGACACAGACCGATCAGTTATCTGATTTGCTTGGTCCAGCTTCACATACCAGTCATCTTAAACCAGTTACAAGCGCTGTGAAGAGCAAAGTTTAATTTAATTACAACTGCAGTGGTAAGACCTTTTTGTTGAACGGAATGGTGCTGAAGATGAACATGAGATGTATGAAGTTTTGACAGATTATGATCGGTTCGCTCCGCAAGTTGATGGTAGTAGTCCATTTGGATGCCAGGGTAAGCGAAGGCAAACCGTGTGCAGTTGATATCCAATACTGCTTCGAAATTGCTACTTCTCACCGAGGAAGCGAGGTATTGTCATGAACCGTTCCCTCTACAAAAACGCAACACCCTAAGCAATCAAGACGGAACGACATTGCAAGCGATGTTTTGTGGCTATCTCATGCCACGGCTGCATGGTTGCAAAACTCAAATGACAAGCGCCAACTGCTGTTTGGAAGGCTCGAGCATGATAAGCCAAAGTGTCAAGTTGGTAAGTTGGTTTGCGAGGTGTAAAAATAATGCTCTATAAGCGATGACAGGCAGTCTATTCAGCCTGGCAGAGGTTACTGAATTACTTAAGAGTTAGATGACGAAGTGTGTGACAAATCATATTAACGTTAGTAAACAAAATATTACAATAGCTGTTTATTACAAAATGAAATATCGCATTATTAAAATAAATTTTAAAGTAAACTAGTTTCTAAAGGAAGTCATTTGTTTTGTTGATATTATCGCCGATGAGGATAAATTATTATGTGATTATCACAATCTTCCAGACTCATCAACGAGTTTCATTTTAAATTTAACAATAACCATTACAAATTTACCGTATAAAAGATAGTTATGACAAGTAGACGCTACCAAAAATTTCGTCCAGTTGTCGACTTGCAGAAGTATGTAACCTAAATTAACCGTAGCCACTTCTGCATGGTCATATATCCTTTGTTTACTTCCAAAACCAATCGTTTTGGACAGCAATACTGTAAATAAAAAACAAAGTTTTATAAATTTACCATTGATGCCTACGAGAGATAAAAGAATAATTATATTACATAATAAAATTTACAAAATATCAGTGCATTTGTATCGGCGAGTTTGGTTCAATTGACTTTATTTCATTAGACATATTAACATATGCATAAATATATTTATGCATTAATATGCAATAAACATGCATATTTTGTTATTATGCTATTTGAACCGCCATACGTAGGATTGACTATCCTGCTATGGGGGGAAATCAATTAGTCACTGAAAGCCAAAGCCCACTAGTGGTACAGACAGGCCTTGACCTGCAACGGTTGTTGAGCCAAAGAAGAAGAAGCTATTTGAATTTTAAAAATTTTAATTACTATAGTCTATAGTTGTATAACTATAGTTGTAATAACTATAGGGCCGGTCTGGTGGTACAGTCGTTAACTCGTACGACGTAACAACATGCCCATCATGGGTTCAAGTCCCGAATGGACCGTGCCCCCATACGTAGGACTGACTATCCTGCTATGGTAACAATAAGTCACTGAAAGCCAAGCTCATTTCAATAAGTGAGTACAGGCAGGCCTTGACCAACAGCGGTTGTTGTGTCAAAGAAGAAGAAGAAGAAGAATAACTATAGTACTCTTCGATCAGTAAGAAATCAACATTGTCTTGATCATCTCATTTTAAAGTTTAACGACAGAAATGTTCGGTTTAATTGATTCCAAGAAATCTTCTCCACTTTTATACGGAAAGATAACAATCAAAATCAATGACAACGTGTGACATTTTGTACATAAAATAGAACATTCAATGGTTTTCTAGGCTGTTTTATTTTTTATTCTTATTTCACATCGCATATCTTCATATCGTATCATATTTTTACAGATATTATAAAAAAAATTTGTTGTACTTAGCTGATTCGCTAAAACAACATACTCGATATGTTATTATTTTATTGTATATTATTAATGCATTGTTCTTTAATATTAGATATTTGTTGTCTAAGTACTTATGAAATATAAGATGAAAAGTTTTCGAATAATTAAAAATGTTTTATTAGCAGCTGTTCATTAATGGTTGATAACGATTAAATTTATAATGTTATAGAAATAAAGATTCTGTTGGATAAACTCTATCTAATAAATGCATTAACGAGTGAAACCTGACTCGATAAATAAAAATCGGTCACGGTCATTGTACATCTCTTAGTTCAGTGGCACGTCATGGGGCCGTTTGAAAGCTTGCGAGAATATTTACATAAAAATCATTGTACAATTATGCCTAAACTCGAACTCGAAATCATCCATCATTCCTCCAGACATCGAACCGTGCATCCTATCCTCTGCGACGATAAATTGCTAAACAGCAATACAATTCTACGTATTTGATGACGATTAATCGTTGTCAATTTGTTATACGTTTCACGAGCAAAGTTTTTGGCTCATACTGATTTTTAAGGGTTTTTTTTATTGAAAAAAGTTAAAGCCATCAATGATGAGCAAACAATGGGTTGGCAAAAAATGATTTACTGTTTCAAAGTGAAAACTATTCTAAAATTCTGCTAATACTGCATTGCTGATTTCCCTGCAGTAGATCTAGTTTGTGAATTTAAATATCTCTAAAATAGCGTTTAATGTTACCGAGCTAAAGCCTGTGAGCAGATTGTTGGCCTAACTTGTAAAAGAATCATTTTTCATCTCCTCAAAAGCTAACCAATGATTGATATTTGTTGAACTATTCGCCCAGTCTGAGGATTTCACATCATTGTTGAACTGCCAGTTCACAGGGATGTTCACTACCCAAACAATCTGATTCGTATGTGTATCAATAGGAAACTCTTTGAATTACGTTCAATCGAACACCTTCAAGCATCAAAAATGTATCGAACCAAAAGTGAAACATAGCGTAAAGCAAATAGTTATTTTCCGCTGTGGAGCTGGGCGTGAACCATTTCATTCCAACGATGTACTCCGTGAAGGTGCGAAGACTCGCAAAGTTGTTCCAATATTCATCGACAAATGTCTTAATAACCACTTGACACGCACGAACGCTGCAACGTACATTCCGTCCGAGGAAGGTGTTGCGTTCCTCCTCTTTTTGATACCTATCCAAGTATTTGAGCTGGCTAATACTAGTCCTGCGTTTCAGTCGAACACGCAACCATTTTGCACTTCTTACGATCGTTTTCCGAGCGGAGGTCATTAATCACCGCTATATTCGGGAGGTCTCCGATGGATGTATGTATGTTTTCTCACACTTGTTCCACAAATCGTCCCTTTCCAGCTGCATAAAGCCTCGCATGGAGAAGGTTTTGTTGATAATCCAAAGAAGAAAAGCTCGCCACGAGGTGCATGTCAATGAGCGATAATTTGGTCGCCCTGTGATTGGTTCCGAGCGGTTAATCGGGTATTGATTAATCAATCACGGTGACCTCGCTAAGGTCATGCCGCTCCAAGTGGCGTTGAAGCCCTGAAACGATCTATCAATTAAAACAAATTGATGATTTCCCCATCCAGCATAGTTCATCAAACAGTTCGAGTCCATGCTTTAGGCTGTCTGAACTGCTTATCAGTGACCTGAGCCTAATCGCTGGCGAGCATCGTCCGAGCTGGCAGATTCCAGACGGGAACAGGTGGTTTTGCGTGCAGGTGAATTGTATTGTTTTTATTTTGAAGCTTATCGCTGTCATTCGGAGCAACACATGCATCATGCAAACCAAATGTTTCTACAAGAGCCTACTTCCCGCTTGATACAGAAAGTATTTGAACGCGTGCAGTTACGAATGCCAGAAATCACCGAACCGAGCACTGCTGAACCATTTGATCCTCACGATTATTAATCACTGTCAGCTGCCTCGGGGACTATCCAATCAGTGTCTAATTCAGGAACTCGGCATACACAATGCTCAATATGGATTCTTGCTTTTCCTATGCCTTTCTTGATGCGCAGCCATACAGTTCCACGTAAGGATCTGACCGCGATCGTTTCAAAATCGAGGTGTTTTTGTACACGAATAAACACGTCCTCCCAGAAACCTTTCTACATGAGTAGTGATTGCTATGTGCCTCTGTGAGCAAGACGATTGACCCTCTGAATGATCTGAATTTACAAACCGATTTCTGTGTTTCTCAGGCTCTGTCGATCCCGCAACGCCCCCGTCGGGCGGTTTCCACCATTTATGGGCTGCTCGTGGCTATGCTGTCTTTACATTCAACCTGCTATGCGTGAAGACACTATAGATTCTTCATATTTATCATTAACCTTCGGGCGCAAAATACGTCACATGTGCGATGATCGGGCTGATATTGCCAGTCCAGCACACGCCGTTACCTTATGTTTCATTGCCATTTGCCTTGGCTTAGACGACGTCCCCATCTTGTACGACGGCTACAAGCAATCCAATTTCGCTCCCAGCTAGGAAGATGAATGAGATCCGAATAGAAATGCCTATCAAAATATTTTCGTTGAAGCTTTTCTCTTTGTTGATATTGAGGGGTTTGGGAAACGTAAAACATAGTTGTAGTCAAACCAGGTAGGGTGAGGGAGAAACTCAACTCAATTTCTTCATTGCTCCTTCGGTTTCCTCTCAACAGGGAGTCGAAGCTGGAACAACGGGCAAAAGAGGTGCTCAGTGAGCGTGTGCTTTGTGTCTATCATCATTCAATGGGAAAGGGCGAAGGTGATCGTGGCTGAAAAAACGAATGAACCGTGCGCCAGAGTGTCTCATTAACATAATTTTGTTTCAACGTTCCCTATAATTATGAGATTAACGTTCTAGAATGTGTGAAAATTGATATATCTCGGGCATTTCATGGTGTGGATTACAATAATATCAATGCTCCTCAAATATCTAAACTGTATCATGAAGAGCCGTTGTAATCAGTATGCCAATTGTAATGCGCATGATACAATTGTTATTGATCTAAGCACTTTTTACAATTTTATTGCCAAACAAATGCGTAACAAGCATGTTTCTGTTTTCTACATTCTTATTGAATTAAAACATTAAAAAAGTAATTGGTAACATTGCAAGGTAAAACAAGTTATGGTTGAATTATTGAAGTACAACTAAAAGCAATATACTTTTGATGTATTTGTATGTGAATTAATTTATTTATACAAGTTATCGAGTCGAGTCGCTTCTCTTCGGAGGTTGCTTACAGACTGAGTTTATTCTACCAAAAATATCCATTACATATGTGTTTCACGCATAGTTCTAATTAGATCTAACACTATCAACGCAATACTACTTAACGCTATATCTAATAACCTATACAAATACTAATAAGATATTTACAACGTGGTAACTTACATGTATAAAATAAAATTACTTTCGAATAACATCTCCATAAACACACAATTTTTCAATTTTACACTTGAAATATTAAGAAAACAAATGCAAATTTATGTGCTTTTTCTGGATCAGTATGTTTTGAGAATAAAGCGAAATAAAAAAATAAACAAAATTGTCAAACTTTTTAGACCAGCACTTTTTTTTCAAATTACTCGATCACTCAAAACATCCTTATCATCCATCGATTAAATATATGACTCTTTATATGCGGTCAAATTCATGCGCATTCAGACCAGTCATCGAGATTATCTGTCATGCCAACAACTCTGCTCCTTTTCTGGCTTGAACATCTTTATCCTTGACCTACTCCACCAGGCTCATGTGGCAAATCTTGCTGATTAAAAAGCGCAACATTTTCTCATAACTTCAACAATTCAATTATTGATTTTGATACACAAATTATAGAAAATTAACGTCAAACGAATCAATCGTAAAGCCGAACGATGACTGACTTGCCAGAGGCATTTATATGATACTGGAATGATTAGATTCAAAATAGGCAACCGCGTAGACACAAGGAGAACATAATGGAAGTGTTAAGAGTGGAAGCACCCCCGTGTGCCATGAAGAGAGGGTAAAAGACCTCGGTCATCGTTCAAAGTGGTTAAGTGAAGGAAAAAAACTGAAGATAATAGTTGTCAAATATATTTCAATAAAATTCAACACATCTATCGAGCAAGCAGAGATTCAATCCTTTGTTCGTGGTCTCAAATTTTGGGCTATGCTCTTTTTTTAAACGCCTTTCATCCGATGTAAGCGTCCATCACATCAATAGCAATACCAACAGCTCAAACATCATCATCATTTCACGCCAACATGCTTCGATCGTCTATCAGCAGGCAAAAATGGCTACACTCTTCAACCAAACAATTCAAATGTAGCATCGACAATCGTTGCTCGCTTGAGCGTTTCTAACGGCAGGACTTGAAGATGGCTCGTCACCTCTCTTCTTCTATCCATCTCCTCGCTCACATCCTTAATACTCTCACCATGAAAGAATGAGAGGAAAATTGGAGTAAATCCTATTGTATACGTCTTGTATATTTTGGAACAGTTTCACTTGATCCGTGTGCCAAGTTTCGACAGTTCAGTCCAGGGCTTTGATCAAAGAAGATCCACAGTAACGGTTGTCGATCGCCTTCCAAAGTTTTCGAGAGGACTGCAAGCCCGTCTTAGTGTCGATCAACGAGCGGCAGCTAGTGAACGATGATCTATTTCTGTGGCTCGGATCGAAGCTTCGCGCATTTTTCAGAGGGAACATTTTCAAGTGTTCATTTCTGACGATGAGATTTCAATTAAATGATCAGTTCGTTCATGAAGAGATATGTGAGCTAGCAAGAGATAGCGTGATAGATGTCGACCGCGTGGTTCAAGAGTGACGTACCGTAAGCAACTTGATGAACTGTAAGAGCTCTTCTATTATTTTCTATGTGCGTGTTCGGTCGGAAAAATCAAAGCAAAGAAACAATAAATTGCAGAATGAAATGCATGAACTCATCTATTCCTACTTAAAGTCGTTTTTATTGAGCAAATTTTTAATCAGAACAGAGTACACGAGTTGTATACCTTTACGCTACGCATTAAAAACATTTTATTCAGTACTCTTTATTAATATTTGTTTAATTGATCTATTTTGTAAGAATTTAGTGAGCTAGTTTAAGTTTACTGTTTTCATACTTTAGACAAACAACCATTGTACGAAACTATTGTTCATATGTAATCTGTAGGAATACTTATTTTACTGCATGTTTGTTTTCAGTATGTTTGCTAGATAAGCACAACATTACAATTCGAATGTCATCTAATTACCTCAAAACAACATGTCATTGCTTAAAAATGATTCTGTTTTGCAACCAGACAGACAAACTCCCTTTAAAAACGATGATATGTAATATACATTATTGTTGTGCAGCATACAGCGTGGAATGAGAAATGCAGTGCTTTGGATGGCAAAGATCATGTAGGATGTCAGCAATCTAGATCTCCTCTGTGCATTAATGGCTGTATGTTCCAGTTGCCTCTTATCCATCCTTGGCTTGTATAAAGCTATAGCCTTTTAATTCCTCTGCAGTAAAAAAAATATCCCACATCTTTGAATCGTCTTAATCTCCTTTAAACTGCAGTACATTACGTCTTGTGCTTCCCTTTCCGGAAACGGTACCTGCGGTTAAATTGATCCTTTAGTTATTTGAAGCAAGAATTAATGCCTTGTTTCCGTTGGACGGGATGCTTCTTAGGACGACGAGCAGCAGTGGCAAAAAAGACTGTTGATGTAAATTAATAAATTGATGTCTCTATAGAACATCCAAAAACCGTAGCACAAGTTCCGCAGGGGTAATCCAGAATTCTGTTATAGAAGGGAGCAAACAGAAAAAGAACAGCCAAATCAACCAAACCGGAATGAAAACAAAACTAACGACCGTAGTAACAGAGGTGTAGATGGAAACGAAGAGGAAAGGACATAATTGCTGCAATTTTTAATGCGCTCTAATCTTTCAGAAACCGTTTCATGGTCCTAATATTACAGTGGTACAGACATCCTAGCAAAGTATCAACTTAAAGTCCTTCCTTTGTACTGGTTGACTTTTCTTAGTTGACTTTTAACGTTCGTCTACAATCGCTCTTTTGAGCGGAAATAAATGTGGAACAAATGAGACATTGCATGCTTTAAACAGATTACCTCTAAATTATTATTTTTAAATCTCAATGGTTACCGTTAGGGTTTGATAGCTTTCCTCGTGTTCTATATGTATATATATATTTGTATATATATACTATCCAAATATCTCCAATGTTATGTGTTATGTTATGAGTTATGTCCAATGATGGCCCTTATTGTACAACTTTTGTTTAATTTTTATTTAAATTTTGTCTAAACAAAATTTTGTAACATAAAGAACAAGGAACTATTTCAATTCAATTTTAGATATTTTTTCTTACGAAAAAAAGAACGGAGAAATTGGATTGTTTGATTTACACATATTATGAAATTTACCTTTCCATAAGGTAAATTAGTTTATTTCCCATTAAAAATTAAACATATCGCTGCCCTCATAAACAATGCTACATCGATCCCCGACAACCATTCAGGTGCCATCGTAACTCATATCAGATTTATGGCTTTTTCTTCATGTTTTGTTAACTTTATATCTATATTGGGGGAACATTGAACGAGGTTAAAAGAGGTTGGGTATAGATTTATTTTGTGTTGATTTTTTTATGTCCCTTCAATAGATATCTCACACAATAAAGTAAATCAGGACAAAGGTTCCAAACGTTAAACAGACGAGTGCTAAAAAAGAGAGTATTAATTACAATCGACCACTCAATGGCATAGCAAAGGGAAACAATTGTTAGATCTTAACGATGAGAAACTTCTTTTGAAATACTTCAACATTGGTAATGATCAATAGTGTTATGAAAATATAATGTTAGAGATAGACATTTTAATCAATAAGAATATTCGTATTCTGACAGTACAAAAACTTCGTTATTTTTTAACCAGTAGAAAGAAAAATTAATGACAAGGATAATTGAAGTGAATATTGTTATCAAATAATTAACTGTATGTTTACTTTTACAATTGGCCCATGGATCCCGTAGTACGGTCGTCAACTCGTACGACTTCATAACATGCCCGTCAGGGGCTCAAGTCTCGCATGGACCGGCACCTCGTCCCCCTTACTGACTATCTGGCTGCGTAGTAATAATAGGCATCCAAAATACATGACTGCATGAGATCATTTTGTAGGTCTTTGTGTCAAAGATTTGTCAAAATAATTAGTCCAGCCAGCTATCAGAATACGAACAGAGAATAGTGTATGTCCTTTGTACAACAACAGCATTATCGGAACACACAATGTTATGGTATTGAGAAAATATATCTTTAGTTTCGCTCCTTCAGTAATCTAATAAAAGACATGTACGAATGTCTTAGGTTTTCGAGCACCTGATGAAATTTATGGTTTCAAATTTACCCAAGTCATAAAGTAGCAAGGCTTATCTTAACTCAGATCGGACCGGAACATTTCATTGCACACTGACTTCAGAGAAAAGGCACATCTAAAAAAAAGCTATTTGACTTTTTTTATCGACACAATCTTATCGAAATTAAGATCGACACCCTCAGAGGCTGTTACATTTTCATGCGAGCTGTTCTTTAGAAATTCGTGTTAGGTGGGATTGTTAGATTTTTGTTTATTCAAAAATGGCTATTCATATAGGATGTACTGCTTAAATGGAGACTATATTTACAAGATATCAATTTGATAGATTAAGCAATACGGCAAATCATACATCAGTCCCATATTTAGAACAAAACGTTTGTTTGACTGCATTTTTTTTTTCAACATTTATTGAAAAGCTTTGAAAGTTTTATTCGAAAAGCCATCATTAATCAAATTATTTCAGCTTCCAAAACAATCAGCAAGATGGATCGGTCTACAGGGACGTTTTCATGCATTTGCCCAAGGTGCGCAATGAACAATAACCTTGACAAAATGTAATCAAAACACGACTCTACCGACCGCAACAATTTTGGCACGACACATTTTAGGGTAGTGTCATCTTTGCATGAACATTTTAAAAATCAGCCACTTTGTCTACCGTTATCATGGCGGTGCAAGGGCTCATCAGTATGGCACAGTTGGAAGCTACCGGAGCAAATCCCAGGCCAAAAGATCGTTAACACTGCGCACACCTTGTTGATCGTTCCTGGAATGAGCTGCAGGACGAACAATTTAAACGGTATTCAATCGATTGCCATCCTCGGTAACGGAAAACCCTACAGGGGTCCGGCATTGTTTAGAATGAAGCAGTCGAAAGTGTTGCCTCTGTTCTCTTTTTCTTGCTCTTCTTGGTGCACCCCTTCGGACGCTACCACCGGGTCAAGTTCCGTGCGTTCAAGACTGGGGAATATAAGTTCAAGACGACACTTCAGTTTGAATACAGCTTGAACGGGCCTGCTTGGATCGTGAGACCGAAAGAACATAAAGATCAATATATCACCTCGAAAAATCATCTCTCGAACGCATTACCATGTAGCACCTATAATTCCAAATATTCTCTTGTCACCATCGTGCACTTCGCTTCCCCCAAAAGGTATTATACCTCGACCCGAATGCTCCTCTTTTGATACTCATGCAGTTTCCTTACTTTCGGTGTTTGTTCGACATGCTCCAGGAATATTTCTACTGGCTACCATTCTGGAGGATGGCAGTGCGCAACAAGGCACCAGCAACGTAAGGTCGCCTGGAATGCACTCATCCATGAGCTTCTGATCGAGAGCTGCTTGCCTGCTAGTCTGCACGTATTTTTATTATATTTTTATTCACCCTAAGACGTGCCAAACGAGCCAAGTGTGCGATTTAACGAGTCGATAGCGCAGCTAAATGACCTTTTTGCTAAAACAACACCTCCCTATACCGAATACCACAATCCGTGCTCACCCAATCGCTGGATCGAAGATCGAGAAAAATTCTACCACAAGCTTCACACCGATCGAATGCTCTTTGAAGTTATGTGCATAAGATATGGCTTCCACAGCCGAGTAAATTTTCACGGAAGATGCAACAGTAAACAAACAAAAATGAAAGCAAATGCAAAGCGCGGAGCTAACTTGAAGATCAAATCAGTGGAAGAGTTTTCGGTAACCCGCTGCCTCCAGTGAGATATTTTAAGGTTATGTTTACAACAAAAAAACAAGCAAGATTGTTTTTTCTAGATATGGAGCAAGGTGATCAAATAACTCGAATGCTTGAAAATCCAGTCCACTTGAGTAGAAACGTAGCATCCACAATCTGTAAATTATGAGGTTTTGAACGATATATAAACGATGCCTATGGTCAAATGGCCGACAATATATTCAAATGATTCAGAACTGTTGGTGTCATTGATATTGCTGTTCAAATAATTTGCAAAGGAGACATATTTAACAGTATGATTTATTATTTAGAAAATGCTTCATAACTTTATGAACTAATACACCTTGTACCTTGGGTAAAATGCGCCCTAAAGTTGATCTCAAAAATTAAACATTTTGCTTCAGAATTATCTGTATTTCATTCTCCTGTTTAACACTTTTCATACTTTTTGTGAACAACTTTGGATACTAAACTATCTGCAGTACCTGTTGAATTGTTTAAATATGTTGCAGTGTGTTATTAACTATTAACATCAAAACCACAAAACCTCCGTCAACTTCCTCATTCAAACTAACTGTACTCTTTTGAATGCATGCAGCAGGACTCCATCCTCTGTTAATGCATTCACTCTACGGCCAAGCGTCTAACGAACCTCATTTGCAGTGGTTTGTTTTAATTTAAAGTTCAATTATATCACTATTAGCATATTGCAGCGAATCAAGCACGCTGCTGTGCGATCAATTGGTCGTTCATCGCTACACTGATTTGGGTTTAATTTTAGCTTCGTGCCACCGATACTGCAACGATGCAGTGTCCTTACCTTCATTATGTACGAAAGACGGTATGGCAACACTAGCCCATTTCGTAATTATCGCCAAGTACCAACCCGTTGCGATATACGGAAATGTAGCAATTGCGAGACTGCGACAAAGCCAACCGTAAAGCGTGTACCTTTGATTCCGATTTTCTAAACGCCCCCAGAGGACTCCTAGGTGCTTCGCGGGATTATTTATATTACGTACACTTGAAGTGACACTTTAGCTCGCAGTGCGCCAGTTTTGCACAACGAGCTGGGTTCAACCAGAGTCAAACTAAATCGAGCATAAATCCTATTCCTAAATCATCCAATTAAACAATCATAAAAAGTGAACGGATTGGAGCGTTCAAACTCGCGCAAATCGTGAGGATGATTACTCTTGAAATTTTATGTCGAGTGTTTTGCGTCGGTGACGTTCCAAGAGTTGCTAACAAAATCTGAGCAACGCTTTTGCCGTGGGAGCGCTCAACGACAGCTGATGACAGTTTAATCGCAAATATAGAGTCTTGTGCTAGAGATGCAGCCAAAGCGCACATTGTCGGCCGGACGTCTGGTTTGCTCTCATTCCAACGACGATGAAACTGGAATCAATTCGCCGAACAAGCTCGAACAGCTTCGCTTCTCCATGCCCAGGACAATATTTGCCTCACACTTCTTCCGTTTATTCGTCGACGGTGAAGAAGCAGACCCAAAAGCAACCCCCGACACACCCTTACAATAGAAAATTGCTGCTCCATCAAAAGTGTTTTGAAATTGCTGTTCAAGTACCTTAAAACGTGCCTGTCAAGGTACAAGTTCATCGAACATCTTTAGCCACCCATGTGCGTCGATCGTAGATTCAACACCTCACAACATTCCATTTACTAGCTTCGTCACCCTGGGAAGCTTCGATATGTAAACTTCAATTCAATTGACGAATTCTCGGTATAGCACCCCAGTTGTCCAACAACCAACAAATTACCCTTTCATTCTCCTATTGTTATCGCTAAATGAGCTATAAAAAAGAGTTGATAGTTTAACCCTTGTTTTCCTCCCATTATAATAACATACGGCCAGACATTCACGGAATAGGTGAGCCTTCTTTTGATTAATCATCTTTACGAAGCAAACTGTTGCATGTAATGAAAACCATATTTATAACTTACATCTTCTGATGGCCGTAAATGAATTTTGGCAATAAAACGAAAGTTCAGCTGGGACGTGAAGTATATAGTTGAACAAATGTTTAATTTATCCGAAATTTTTCTTCAATTTCCAATTACATCATGAGTTATCCGAATAAAATATGCATTATGATCTGACAACTCATATATAAATCGAATCTCCAATCTGAAGCGACTTTACAGTTCACCCAGTTTGAAAATATGAGTATATATTTCCTAATGAATTGCATCTTCTCATTTGGGTCATAAGTGTGCAGGTGTTTTAAAGACATGCTACAAACTTGTCTTTCAAATTGCTGAATTATGTGAGAAAAAGAGAATGTGTATTATGCAAAGATTACCTTCTCACTGTATATTCTATACCTTCGCTGGCAAGATTGATCTCATTCAATAAACTTTTCTGATGACACATTTCTTTGCTTTAAATACTTTTCTTATTCTTCTTCTTCTTTGGCACAACAACCGCTGTCGGTCAAGGCCTGTCTGTACCCACTGGTGAAGTGAGCTTGGCTTTCAGTGACTTATTTTTCCCATAGCAGGATAGTCAGGCCTACGTATGGGGGCAAGGTCTATTCGGGACTTGAACCCATATGACGGGCATGTTGTTACGTCGTACGAGTTGCCGACTGTACCACCAGACCGGCTAAAAAAGATACTTTTCAATTATGGCCATTTTATAATTAAAGTTAAACTGGTTCAGCCTACTGCCTGATGTTGGATTTTATATTTGGTTTGACGTTCTTATATTTTGTCAAATCTTTTGTAGAAATTTCATTCAAAAAACACCAAAATTAGCTCACTTAACCACGCATCTTACGACTGCGTATGATCCAAATATTTTCTTTAAGCTATTGTTTTTCTATTTTTCTATTTGCGTCGATGCAATCGAAATAATTTTATACAATCAACGGTTGAAACGCACTGATATTGTTCCAAATGAAATGACAGGCGGTGAAAACTAAGCATGAGTTATTTCTGTTTAATCATTTGATCCCGACAAAAGTGTAAAAAGTGAAACTGTTCTGTCATTCATTTCTTTGTGCCGGACTTTCCGCCTTCCTCACAGGAGGTTAAAAAATCAACACACTACATAGTGAGAAAAAAAAAATCAGCGGGAGCGTGAATTTTGCGCCTCAGTAGTTGTTGGAAGAATTTGTTATGCGTAAAATCCCATAGCTCTATTGCTCATCGAAACGAGCTGATTCCAAGCATACGGCATAACGCATAGGGCACAAAGCAGAACATCAAAGACAGAGGAAGAGGAACCATAAAATTTTCCTCAGGCACTGAGGTCCTAAAACGTCCAATTTGGAAAGTTTCGTTCAAACGAAGATGATTGATGCGAGTTCTGAGCATCCAGACTAGGCGGTCAAACGAACGTAACCGTAGCGTTTTGTCAACTCGAAATCAAGCCCCTTTTGCGATACATTATTGGGCGATGATCAAAAAGGTTCACCACCCGGTGCTAGGCCTACGGCTGGAACCGATTGGGCATCCGGATTGGAATGGTACGGATCGACGAACTGTAGTTGACTGGTGTGTTAAAGAGATTAGCTTGGAAGGGAACGATTTGTCTAGTTCATGCGATGTTGCATGGGTACCGAGAAAGGCAAACCGTGATCAAATGGATCAAACACTCTGATCATGAGTCTACTGTCAATGGCAATGATGGATCGCCGCTCACTGTTGAGTTGTGGAAGCGAGAATTTGCTAATACAACATACGGACTGATAGATCAATAATACAAAAAAACGTAATGAGTGACGTTCGAGCACGGATTAGCGAAACAACAGCTATTTGGTAAAATGTATTGCAATTTAATTTCAAAGTAATATCAACTGAAACTTTGGCACACCTGCGTTTTTTTCTAACAACTGAATTTCAAGAGAGTGCATGCAGTCTTGTTGCATTTTGCTTCATTTGTTGAAAAATTGTTACCTACAAAATCATAAGTTTCCTACTGTTTTTTTATCTGCCTTACAGTTAGAAAATGAATTAGTATTATTATTATTAATTAATTGTATTACTTCTTAAGTACTGAACCCATTTAGCAAAGTTAAAATTTCACCAGAAATTCTAGAATTCAATAGAAACTTTACATTAACTACAATACAATAAACTTGTTGTATGAATATACAACAATACATGATACTAGCCAGAGGTCCCTCGTGCTCTAAAATCCATAATCCATCAGTTCTGCAAATTTAAAACACTAATCAATTAACGAAAACTTTTTTAATCCTGACAGGTTATGATAAAGTTTTAATAGTGGTACATTCGTCAACTTTCCAGATTTTACAACAGGCCCACCACGGATTCAAAATGTCCCCATACGTTCTGCCATAAGTAATCCATAAGTCATTGAAAGCCAAGCTCATTAGTGGTACAGGCAGGCCTTGAACGACAACCGTTGTTGGGTAAAAAAATAAGAATCGATATCATTAAATCATATCATATTATTAAATCGATACAATTGTGTTTGATCTAACATACAAGGGATCACCGTTTATATGGGCTCATCGGGACTCGACCCCACCTGGATACACCAATAACACAGCTAATGGGTCAAAATGTTGTTTAGATCACAATGTTTATTAGCACTTTGTTTCAGGAAAACATTGTCTGTTGTTTATGAATTTCTTGCTTGTATAATGATAATATTTTAATCAATGCGACAAAACAGTTCTTCTTAAATAAAAAAATTAAAATATTTAAAACTAGCGTGAAATTTGTGTTTTTCGTTATGGTATGTGCTCTGATACCATTTGTTTTTTTATATCCTCTTCATCATGCCATGTCATCCTTTGCAATAGCGAGGGTATATCATCAGTCGGATAATAATGCAAAGAAACACTTAACCGTTCTTACGCATATAAAAAAAATAATTAAAACAAAAAAGCTTAACACAACGCATTCAATTTATCATATAAAATGAAACAAAACGTTGTGAACCAGTCCGATTAATAATTCATTAATTCGTATATATTCTTAATATTGCTAGATACTTCATCAACACCTGGTATAATCAGTTTCGTGAAACTCTGACTGGTTTTTCGCACACGTTCCATAAGACTAGCACGTATATCACCATCCCACAACACAACTATCTCTATTCTATCACAATACACTAACTGGCCAGAGACCACCGACAGTAAATCAAATCGTAAAAATTTAATTAACTTGCTCATTTCATTAGAGAGTAATTAAAATTGATCTTATAGCTGGTCGCGCCCGCGCCAACGCAACGATCGAAGCCATATGTATGTGCTGAATAGGATCGCATGAGATTGGATCAATTCTGCAGAGAAAGCTCCCCAACAGTCATCAGTACAGTATCATACAGTCGAATGGGTGATAGTCCTCGCTCGTGCCAGCCCAGTGCATCCATCGGGTTCCAGCTCTCACTACTGTCCGTTAGCTGTTTCATCTTGATCAGCGGCCAGAGACGCGAATAGGTATAGCCAACTGGAATATAATGCAGTTATTAAAGCAACAACGTACATTCGTACATATTGCCCTCAAAGAAGTCTCCTTGATAAAGGCAAGTATACATGAGTCGATACACATCTTCCACACGGCAAAACCAACGATGAACAGTGACCATGCTGATGAGATTCACATACTCGTTCCGTGAGCACAGCACAGCATGTGAGTGCATGGGGTTATGATTTAAAATGTCAAAGTTGAGTGACGCTGTAACTTTACCATGACAACGACGAACACTGAAAAGAAGACGCTGATTATTAGTTTAAGATAAAGCAAATGTAGTGCTTCACAAATGAAAGGATCAACATGAATTTGTACCAGTCACATATTGTTCTATATCATATATTCCAAATATTTTAACATTACCAATTGCAGAACTGATTAGATAAAAACAATACATAACGAAAGCTTCTAAATACTAAACAATTAAACGTTTTATTAACAGATTTACTATTCTATTGACAATTTTTACAAATTCTGGGGGGTTCTAATTCTATTTTAAAACTATTATACATGTTGTTAAGTTTTTAATCGTATTATTTGAATGTATTTATCATATCTATGATGTTCTTTTAATAATATTATATTAAATTTTATTTTCTTCTACGTACTATCACTACGATCATTTATTATCTAGTATTATATATTTAATATTTTGCTTTTTTCATTACTTAAATAAGTTCATTTCTGTTGTTCTGTTTATTTGGTATGTACGTATTTGCAGAAGTTTGCAAACTTTTTTTAAGTTTAACCGTTTCATAAATACACACAAGGCAATTAAATGTGTCACTGTATGGTTTTATTGCAGCTACTATTACTATTTCTCAGATTTCTTTCTGGTATTTCTCAGATGTCATTTTTCCAACAAGCTCGACGTTTGCAACTACGGTCATGCTACAATTTAAGCTATCTTTATATTTTCTATTATTATTCTTCAAATTATGAATTCTTTGTCTTTTTGGCTAGTAAATATTACTTGAAAGAAAAAAATTTTTCATATAGTTTTCATATTACTTAAATCTCAAATATAGTAAGAAACATGATACTAGTTTTAACGATCAATACCACTCCCAAATGGAAATTTAGTTATTCATAATACGTTCCATGGTTTACAGAGAACAATTTTGAATGTTGATTTATTTTAAGTTGCGCTTATTTTTACGCAAACATTCATACAAAGGAACATACAAATTCAAAACATCGACTGTACCGATGTCGCTGGTAGTGCAGTATCATTTAAATCGAAGCAATTCAGAAAATTCAACTGGTTCCTAGGGCTGTGGTCGGGCATATCATTGGATTAAATTTAAGAATGTGATGAATGGAAAACTGATCTTCGGCACGTTCTACGAGTGTCATCGATCTTTCGTAAGAAAGAACTTCCATTTCATCAATCGAAACTACTTTGCATACAATGCCCGATTGGACAGAAGGGCGGTGAATATGTGGCTGAACCATAAATTATATAACTTCTTATTATTGGTTATTAAACGTTGTTTCACATTCAAATGCATTCGAGTCGACACATGAAACGGTGTTGAATGCATCACGTACCACGCTACTGTGTTATGGCTGGTGGTTGGTGACAATTAGCATGAAGAGCATGTTTAAATAGATTGGTAAGACGGTATCCAAGGCGTACTGAAGAACACACATTCAGGAAACAAGATGTCAACATGTTTCGCACGATAGTTTTATGCTAACCCACAGTTTCAATTGTGCGTATGATGTCTAAGTCTTTAATTCCAATTATGTTTAATATCTAGTAGCATTTCGGACAACAATGTCAAATTACCTAATTTAGTCTACCGATAAAAGAGAGTTATCTAAACATAAAATATCTACAGCTTAGTGCAAAACATCTTGCCTCATGCTCTCTACTTACCAGTAAGCCCGCAGTCGATTACGACATATTTATCAACGGTTTCTGAATGACATGAGCATGTTTGGCGTAAAGAAAAATAAAAATTAACATTCTACTGCAGTGCATTTCAATATTGACAATTATGTTTGTGCATTCTGTATGTTCATGCCTAGACAACCACTAAGACGCTGTACAGTATGCCGAAGAGGAAGCCACATTTTAAACTACCCTTTCAATCGATCATTCATGTAGCCGTGTTACGGTTGTTTCTGTTCCACTAAGTCGACCCCAGGAACGGATGGTAGAATCGATGAATGACAGGAATAGCCAAAAGTGACCATCCGCCGTCCATCCGCGTACCAGTTAGACCAGCCCAGTTGGTGCGCCACCATCTACGGCATGAGTCATTGGCCATATGCGGCACAAATTAAGCCAGTTCACACTCACCGGCTATTGATTTCCGCTCCTGAAAGTTCATTGACTATGCATACTGGCTAGTGGTTGGTTGTGATCGTTTCGACCAAACAGTCGCGTTACCATTTGATGGTACTTTCTTAGGGAGGCTCAGCGTTTGGCAACCTTATTTGCATTTTCTACAGCACCGTTGGTGATCGGTCAGAATGAATCGCTGATTACTAGCAACTCCCATTCTTCTGATCCCACTTCTGTGTTTGTTTATCGTGGTAGCACACACCGGTAAAATAGTCAATTATCAATCCAACAACGTACCGTCTATACTTTGATTATGATTCTTAAAAGCCCACGTTCCGCATCGCCCTAATGTACTCGTCTTTTCTATTGACACCAGCATGCGCTATTCTTGTCGAAGCGCCTAAAGGAAGGAAATAGTTAAAAGAACATTTGCATGCATAAACATCTATTTGGTGACAATCGGACCATTTCTGAAGAAGGAAATGAAATGAGAAACAATGAGAGCTTCAGAGAGATTTATAAAAAAGTATTGGTACTCATACCTATATCATCTGTAACAACATCAAATTACAGCTAGCTAGTAGAGAAACGTTTAAATACTTACCGGAAGGATCGTCTAGAAACCTACTGTCAATTACCAAATTCAGGCAGATTGGTGTCATCCAACGAACAACATTGATAGTAAACAACCGGCGAATGTTCTAATTACTACTTGTCAGTTTACCACAGGCCGTCGAAAAAAAAAACAAACAAACAAAATATCGATTGCTTGGTGGGAACGGAAGTGGGTTTAGTGAATATGGTAACAAAAGTGATGCGCATACAAGAAACAGTGAAATGGTATAAATTTATGGATAGGACGATGTGAAACTTGTACGTAATAGTATAATAATATAACAAATATTGCCTTGCACATTAAATGTAACGGAACTACATCCGGATAGTCTTGGTTTACCAGTGTACGAATAAAAGGAATGCTTAAATTCAATTTGAAATTTGCATAGAGTTATGCCAGCTCAGTAAACCACCCGTTCAATAGCCTAATGAAATATATTCAAACGAATCGAAAAGAGGGTACTGATATACGTAGAGAGTGTTTGAATGGAACGCAAAAATAAAAATGCAATACGATGGCACTGAGCAATTAACATCAAGGAAAATTATATTATATGTCATGAAAATTCAAAATGAATGAATTTATGAAATTTATTAAATTATATGTCATGAAAATTCAAAATGAATCTAATGAGCTACATATTGCCCTCGTATTCCCTCGTATACTTCAAAATAATTTAATACTAATTGTGTGTGTTATATACTATATAATAAATATATA
>VTWG01007971.1:0-10949 GCA_008817895.1 Anopheles fontenillei | reverse complement strand
TTGACACCAGAACTGACCAAAGGAAGATACGCGAAAGAACTCCTGAGCTAGGCCAAGCCCTCTCTCAACTATGCCAACAACAACAACCGACCGAGAAGAATGATTGCGGCGTCTGCATTTAGCATGAGACCCGTTAGAACCTGAAAAACTACTGGCAACTGAAGATTTGTTTTCCAACCACGTTACAGGAGATTGGAAAATTCAAAAAGGAAGTTCGCTACTCGAGCCGATTGTACCGNGGTGGTGATCTAAAGCCTGAAGTATTCTTCGACGCATAGCTGAAACGATCAAAGACTACATATGTTATCGCTGGTACAAACAGCAGAGCGACATCAGCAGCATAGATGCTGACGACTAAATTTACCGTCATCCCTGGATAAGGTTGCTAGTGCTAACAGACATTTGAAGAGCAATAATAGAGTTATGTCTCTTCAAGATAGGCTTACTGTTTTGATGCAACATCAGAACAGCAGAAAGATCTTGAGAAAAAGTGTATACGATAAAAATATATAAACAACGATAGTTTTGCAATCTATGAAATAGTTGCAAGGGTTGTTGGCAGGTTTCCCAAAATTATTGTAATTGGTTATAGAAATAGTCGACAAAGTACGGCTTGCAAGCCGCATGCAGCTCTTTGACTCTTGGATTATGTCACTTATTAACAAGTAAGATAGTTAGATGTCTATAAAATGATTCTTTTTTGAGTCACTGAAACACATGAATGTCCAAGCTGTTAAGCAGTTTACCAAATCCAAAAATATCTGTAATCGGATTTGCCTGAAAGTAATTATTCTAGATTTTATAAAACATTTCTTAAGATTCTCAGGCCAATTAGCCTGCGACATTTCATGCAAAATCTCTCGGATATTCATTTAGTTCATTTTTCGTCGGCATAATCGAGTCAATGAACTTTAAAATAGTGTCGTATATCCGGAACGGCTAGTCACATTGGACACATTTTCTGACAAACAGCTCAAGCTGATGGACACACGTAAATTAAACCATTCCAAGAAATTAAGCCGCTGTCTATGTTCTTTAAACTAGTTCGATAACACTCTAATCTGCTAAATTTTCCTCACTGTCAACAAAAATATGGAAGCCATCAATTTAAAAAATCAATTTGCTCACATTTACTTCGCCCGTCGGTGAAACAAGAACAAAAAGTCGACATAGCCCTTTTTGACTTGATCGGCAAACACGAAACCAAATATACTGTTGTTTGTTGTAAGCAGCTAACTTTTGATAGGCTAATTGTGAACCAGTAGAATAGACAGAAAAGGCTTAAAAAGTTACCTGATTCATTCAATGTTAACGAAAAGCGTAAATTGATGGATTCCTTGAATTTTAACAACTGTTTATGTTTAAAAAAAACTCTTAGTACTAGTTTATTGGTATTCTCTGTTTAGAATAATAATGTTGAGCCTTTACAAAACTTTTTGCAGGCTATTTGGAGAGTTATGTGTAAGTAGTGTAAGTAGAATAAGAAAAGATGAATTGTAAAAGTAATTGATTTCAGTAGCAATAAAGACATTGAAGTAAAACGAGCTATCGAATCATTGGTCCTTTGAAACAGATATTTATCCAAATCCTAAAAAAGTTTACATTTCTGGTACAGCGTATCTACAGATTTTCTAATCAGTAGAGATACTAGATTGTCCATTTGTGGATCCAAAGACAAAGTAATATTCGCCCTCGCAATCATGTACAATCAGTGATTATCTTCGGATCGACAATCGTAATCCTTATGAAACATCATTGAAGCATTTCACTCATCCTCCTCTCTAAACTAAACTTTCATAGAGTATTTTTTTCCTAAACGTAGGGATATATTCGGTCATACCGGCCCAAACATACTTCCAAGACTTATGAGCACCCAACCCGATACTTCATCTTTACTACGGAATCGATCCCTGAGCCCAGTGCGACCACTAATTCGACATGGAATTCAATAAATAACATTACACCCAAGCCTCTATTGAAACTAGCTTCAGTATTCAAATGCGTCAAGTGCTCTGAATTGGAGTGCTGCAAACTAAATAAAATTATATTGAGAGTTGCTATTTACAAGAGTTTTTTTTATAGGATATGAGCTTTATGAGAACCCCATCAAAACCTTGTAACACAATTTCCTTACAATTTTAAGTTGCCTATCATATCTCTCTATCACAAACTATTAGTTAGAGATGGAGCTGATGAACCGGATGACGAGGTGACAAACAGTTATAAGAAAGTCTATAGTTGACAGAAGCGACCATCCATAGAATAGTCCAATCAAACCGCCGAACGCAACTGTAGCCCGAAAGAGAGGTTATGGAAAACACAAGATATGTAATTTGTATCATTTGCCTGAGATTAAAATATCATGAGTTGCAAACCCAGAACCATTTGTGCGAGAACTATTATTTGCTGAACTAGGTACTTACTGAACAGATCCATTTCCGTCTTGACAATGTTGCGCACGAATCTTTCGTAAGGTAACGATAAAAGTCGAACTATAACCAAGCCTTCATCCTCTTCACTTTCCGCAAAGAAACTATAAATTAAATACGAAAAAGGGCAATGAGCGATAGTTTGTATTGTGTTACGGTTAGCAGAGTACATCAATAGATCTTAAAGCTCTTATCAATCATGAAACTTTCACGTTGTAAAATGCTGTTTTTGAACTGGCTCGGAACCAGTAGTCGATCTTGACCCAATATAAGTTGCTAATAGGCTTGGATATTTGTAGTTTAGTTAGTTTTAGTTTGGTGGTTGAAGGTGGTGTTTGTTATTATATATAGCATGATTGGTTTTTCTATTACAGAGGAGGTCGTGTAAAGAAAAGGCTTAAACCCATGAGTTGAAAAGAGACATTGCAAAATGACATCGACATCAAAGTTGTTGAGATCAATAGCACAGGGATTACATCTATTTCAAAGTATGATAAATCTCTTACTCTTCAGATTTGTGGACTACGAAGTACTCTGATTCAACGCAGGATGATAGGCAGTCACATTGTTTACGAGCCTGAGCAATTTCCGCCGAATGCTCGGTGAGGCAGGTGAGCCCTTCGAAGGAACACATTTGAGATTCAAGTGTTTCGATTCCTTTCAAATGCATAAAATAAAATCAGTGTATGCTGACAGGCATATTCTAAAAGAACATTCTTGATCGGCTCACCTGGAGGATTCAGAAGTTGTGGCATTAAGTGATGCGTACAGTTACAAAGCTGGTGTTGAGTTTTCCAGAAACACTCCATAGAACACGTGGAGAAACTGTAGTGGCGGTACAGTTGATAATCTAACAAATCATTGGAGATTTGTTGTGGAGAACAATTTATTTCAGATTGTTTGTAATATGGGCATTGTGATGATAAAAAAATTCTACGAAAATACGTCTACTGCAAGTGCTGGATAAATTGGCTACGCCTACCTACCTTTATCGACAGTTTCCCAAGGGAAACGACAATTGCGACGCCAAATCGGAAGATCGTGCACCGTTTCTTTGTTTTCCATCTCAATAACACGTACCACGATCTCCTTACGCATGCCCCACAGCACCGTTTCCCGCAGTGAGCGATCGACATATGCATGTGGTACGCTGTATTCATCGTGCAGATAGAGCTGAACGTCCTCCAGTACCCGAAATCCTATCCAACCTGGACCCGTTTCACGATTGCTCGTGAGTCGCCGGGAAGGTGGCCCAGACAGATCATGGTGGTTTGCCGTATTCACACTAAAACAACGCCCAAATTCTGTATCGAGCGGACGAAACAATCGGCAGCAATCAAACGACACCCTTTGCCAGTGGCAGTCGATGACTAGCTCTTCGCAGGGTGCCCGATGGCGGCGTACTATTTCGGTGAAATTTTGTAGTGCAGCACAGTTCACCGACGTGTTCTGCGATGTACTTGAGTGACATTCTTCACAGGAATAGCATGTACCCCCGTAAAATGCTATATCAATGATGAGACTGTCAATAATTGGGTCACGATTTATGCCAAAGTATCTGGAACAATTCGAGAAGCGTTCGTTCAATGTAGGCTTGCCCGTTTGTTAGTTTGTTCAGTGTTAGCAGGAAATCATAATAACTTACTCGTCTGCCATTTTTACCACTGTTTCACCATTAACCACCTGGCAGAGTGTAACAGTTGGAAATGTTGTGTTCCAATGCAGGCTATTAGGGGGAGAAAATAACGTATCCTCTGTTTTTTGTCCTTTTCACAAACAAGACGAATTTGGCAGATCTGATGATTTCATTTTATTTGATTTCTTTTAATTCATGGAGGACTCGGAAAGGGAAATCAAACAACAGTACAGTGTAACCTCGTCTAACGAGATACATCTCTCCCAGTGGCTTACTCGTCATATAAAAACTCGTTTGCGAGAGGCATTACTTATGCTTTATATTGTCATACTTACTGTGCCGTATCCACGTAAAAAGTGAGTGGATTATGCAAGTAGTTACTAAGCAAGTTCCACACTGAACCGTATATCATAAAGCTCAGGCTGGATAAAACCACCATCCGATGTAGTCTGGAAATATGTGTAATAAAGAAAATTGGCTTCACTGAGTAAAGTCTGATAAAGCACGAGAAAATCGAGTCTGATGTCTGGCCTGACCCATAGGTCGGTGATGATGTACGACCGTACGAGAGCTACGCCTAATAGGCAATAGTTAAATGCTATAGAGTTTTTCAAACAGGCATTGAATGATGATACCACGGTACATTTGTTTAAAGAGATGGATCAGCAATAAGCCTTTTAATTTACCTTTACCCAATTCACAAAATCAATCTGTTAGTCTATCTGTTTAATCTATCCCCGTTATTGTTTTACACACCGTTACAACTGTAGGATAAAATATTATAAATGCGTACTAAAAAACTAACTATCTTTTTTGCATATTATACCTTACAAACCACTTTTCGACATTAACTGCTTGAAAGTTATGGTTGACTGCCGGGTGTATTTGGTTGTGCTGTAAAGATGGCTTTTCCTTTTGCCGTCGGAAACTTTTAGAAAGATTTCTTTGATTGTACATATTTATTGAAGGCGTGTGTGCATCTGCTATCAAATCTGGAATACTTATGAAAGTAGCAACAGCTTGTGGCTTGTAAAATTGAAGTAAAATCGCTCATGTCAGAGGTCGGCATCTTAACTAACAGTTCATAAAAGCATCAGCAAAAAAATATATTGAATAATTTTGCTTTCTGGGAATAGACAGTTATTGATTCTTTTTTATCACAGTCAAAGAACTGATTTATGATAGCCGTTACATAAAAGGCTTTTATAGTACAAAATCTGATAATTTCTAGAAAGCATTATACGATAAACTGTTACAAATCCACCCAGTTTCGTTCTTGACAACCACTGATTAAATGGCCATTAAGCTTGTCGAATATAGGGGGCATTGATTTAATCTTTTGCGCTTCAATGATAAAAAGCATTGATAACCAAACTGCTAGAGCTTACGCATTGCGAGAGACACTCTGTTTTGGCAGGGGTCATAAAAACCTTCTCTGTATCTTTTCAATTTTAGTATACGTCCCGCCGAGGCTAGGACCGAAAGAGGATTTGTATCTGTAATAAATTGATTCCATCATCGTCAAGAATTATACATGTGCTTTTCCATGAAAGACAGTTGCTTTGTGGCAGCTTCGTTAGAATAAAAAAGTGTATATTAAGTAATTTTATCTAAAAAAAAACAAACAATGCATCAAGTGTACAAGTTGAACGGCAAAGCTTTTTTAGCTCATAAGGCTTCAAGAACATATTTTTGGTAATATACATGAAGGCTAACAATCATGGCAACTAGAAGAGTTAATTTCAATTTCATCAGAATATTACATCAATATTAGATAAGGTAGCGTCGATCCTCGAGCTACGTGGGCAATGCGTTCCGAAGCCATTAGCGTAATTTGAATGACGCGTTGTTGGGCTAAAGGTAGAATTACGCGCCCGCGAAATTCCGGTTCGTGTATTTTTGACCTAAGGGAGGTGACACATTTGGGGCCGAATAGTGTCAAATAAACCCATTCCAAACAAACCGAAATTTTACCGGCCAATGTATATGCGACTTGAGTGTTAGAGAAAAGTGTCAAAATTGCTGATTTTGTATTATGATCCGAAAAAATAAAGAAATCACTAAAAAGTTTGTATAATACCAATTTTGTGTCCGTTAGTCTAGGGTGGTTTTGTGTGACACTTTTCCGTTGGACTCACTTGATTGGCCCTATTAACGCCCACTGCCAGTCCAAAACTCTCGAAGTCATACAAACATCGAAAAAAGCCGGGATGAGCCGTGGGCACGTACACTTCACGTCCAGATAACTCTTTTCAGAACAGATAGCGGAGCTAGGAGTTTTGCCGCGCTTATCGATAGGTGGAGTATGTTAGGTAATGTCTTCAGTTTAATTGCTCCATTTCCGTCCTTCTTATTTGACAATATTGGAGGCTCTCTTCGGGTCTTGACAATATTGGAGACTTGCATGCATTCTTGATCTACTTGCTTCAGGTGAAGGCGAGAATTTCGATACTAAGAATTGATCAATGCATTACTATTGCCACATGGAGGTAGTCCGTAAGGTTGTGATACATATAATTTCTATATACCTAAACTTTCCATCACCTGGATCCAATTATTTCACTTTTCATACAAATGGTATGAAAAAGAGCCTCCCGGATAACGAGTGAGTCATTGGAATTAGTGTTAGGTAGATTAAGATTCATGTATCTGAATGAATCTTTGGAATGATTCAATGAATCTGAATCTTGGTTGGAAAGATTCATCAATTTCAAAGATTTTGGAAATCATACACTTGTAAACATTCACGAATCGTTAGAAATATAAGGGTTTTAATGGATTTATTAAGATTCATAAATCCTTGGAGATTCGCGAATCTTTAGAGATCCATGAATCGTTGAAGAATTGACTAGAGATTCGAATCATTCATCACTGAAGCTTCATATGAATGAATCTCAACGAAAGATTCATGGAACCCAACTCTAATTGGAATGGATTCAACTCGTTATGAGTAGTTCCACTGTGCTCTTCCGAATACTGAACCAATCACACGTAACAAATCGAGTCCTTCGAGTTCCTATATTCGGAGACAAAACAAAAAAATAATCAAATTTGGTTTAGCTACATAGGTTGCCTGGAATAGTATTCAACTAAAATCCCGAGATATAGTTTTGTCTAGTCAAGTATCACTAATTGTTTTATTCAATCCTTAATTTTTGTTTGTTTTTTTTTCTTTTTGCATAACATCGGTGAATCTTCCAGAAATTCTACAACTCCGCTAAACTGCTTTTCACAACGCATATACGATTAACTTAGAAGCGCATTCGCGCAAATGCCGCTGGACTGAAATTGTTGATTGTTGTTGTTGTTGTTGTTGATATTGATAACCTATATTGTTCCACAAAATGCTTTCAGCAGTCTTCTCTCAGCCCCAACCGATTTATTGTTGTGTGCTATGGTTGGCTCGTTAACCATACTTTCTTCTCTTTTTTTTACAACAAGCATGTCCGTTCTATTAAACCCTTCCCTCAGCGAAATAATGTGTGTACGCGTCTTCACGAAAACGGTCGGTTTCATCGATGCCTTTGATTGATAAGTTTCAGCCTCCCGATGATACTACCGTACTAGAATACTCAACTAATCACCAGCGCCTTCCCCTTCGTCCTTGCTGCCGCAAAGGAGCACCGCTCGCGCGCCGGTTCGATTGCAAAAGGGAGGTGCCGCGCCCCGGCCCGTCCAACGTACGCCCTTACCAGTGCGGTTGAATTTCTTTAAACTTCCACGACTGGTACGCGTTGTTAATGTCGCACGGCATCAGCGCTAGCTGGCGGGTTTGCGGCTGGTAGCCCATACACTTTTTGTGCGTTCGGTGTAGCAGCGTGCCGGACTGCTCGTCGTACTGCCACGGCCCGTCGACCGTGCCGAGCCGGCAGAAGGCGAGCTTGATCTCGGAGTTGTACGCCTCGATGCAGCGCTCCCCGACGCCCAGCTGGCCCGCACCGTTCAGCCGAATCAGCTGGTTGTGGCCCTGGCCATGGCACTGCTGCAGCCCGATGACGGCGGGCGGCTGCCGGCCGAGCGCGTCCACGCACTTCTCCTTGCCGACGTTCTGCAGCTCGCCCCACTTCACGTTCGCCGGCAGCATCGGGTACTTGTCCAGCACGTCGTACGCCACGTTGTCGATGTACCACTGGAAGCTCTTGCACTGGAGCCGCTCCTTCAGCGCCAGCTGCTCGCTGATGTCGCCCATGTCGAGGAAGCGGGCGAGCGGCTCGCGCGTGTAGAAGTACTCCTTGTACGGCCCGTCGAACCACGTCTCGATGACGCGCTTGTAGTTGATCGTGATCAGCGGGCCCTTCTTCTTGTTCGCGAGCTTGCCGAAGTTGTACGGCATGAAGCCGCGGTAGACGTGGCCGACGCGCGAGCACGGCACCCACTCGATGCTGCCGCCGCACTGCCAAATCTTGAAGCTCAGCTCGAAGTTCTCGCCGCCCCAGACGAGCAGGCCGGAATCGTACGCGCCCAGCTCGAGGAAAAACTTCCGGTTGATGGCGAACAGGCCGCCGGCGTGGGTCGGGCTGCGGTACGGCTCGCTGTCGTGCTTGCGGCGCTTCTGCTCCCGCCGCGGCACCTCGTTCTCCTTGTACAGCATGCCCCACTCGAAGATGCCGCGGTAGTGGTGCCCGTCCGCGTACACCGGCCGGTACTCGAACGTCTTGTGGTCGATGCCGTCGATGATCGGGACGGTCATGACGGTGCGGTCCCGGTGGATCGGGGCCAGCAGCGGCGGCAGCCAGTTCGTGTTGACCTCGCAGTGGGCGTCCAGGTAGACGATCACCTCGCCGGTCGCTTCCTTGGCGCCGCGCGACCGCGTCCGGATCAGGCCCTCGCGCTCGCTGTTCCGTATCAGGCGCACCATGCCGTCGAACCGCTCGATGTACCGCTCCAGCTTGCCCTTCAGGTCCTCCTTGTCCGAGTAGTCGTCCACGAGGATGATCTCGTGCAGCAGGTGCTTCGGCGAGCGGTTCAGCACCGAGTGGACGGTGCGCATCAGCACGCTGAAGCCCTCGTTGTGGAACACGATCACGACGCTGGTGCGCGGCAGGTGGTACGGGTAGTCCCAGTGCTTGCACTCCTCCAGCCGCGTGTCCTTGATCGTGCGATCGAGCGAGATCGCGTCCGACACCACGATGTTCATGCCGTACTCCATCTCCGCATCGGTCGCCCGGTTTTGCTGGTCCTCGGGCAGCACGTACGCCTTGCCGCCCTCGCCCGGCCCGTCCACCATCGGTTTGTCCGCCGGCTCGAAGTTGCCCAGGCCCTCCACCAGCTGCGGCACCTCCTTCGGGTGGTTCCGGTCCTGCTCGCCGTTGCCGACGTCACCGCCGTGTCCGCGCATCGCCGCCAGCCGGGCATTGTACGCGTCCTTCACCGTGTGGTGGTCCACGCCGGACCAGGTCGCAATCATGTACAGGATCATGATCACGATTGCCAGGCTAACTGCGATCCGGAAAATCCGGCCGCCCCGTATGTTCGTCACGCGCATCGTACCGGTTGGCGAGCAATTTGACTACGTGTCCAAATTTCTGCTGCTGCTGCTGCTGCTGCTGTCGCATGCACACCGGGAGCCGCCACGGTTTTTCGGGTCCGCCTCAGATAACAATGGGCTATATTATGTGAGAGAGCATTTACGATCAGCCGCTTTCACCGTCCTCCCCCTGTGCCAGTTTCGCTTCTCCCACACCCTCACGCACCGTGGCATACACTAGCACACGATTACATTCACCAATAAAGCTTCAGCGAGATATTTCTCCATGAAGCGACTTTGCTGCCCGTAATATCGCTACGAATAAGTATTGCTTTACCAGTCGGTGGAAGCGAATCGGTAAATCGCTACGTCAAAGTTGTGACGGTAATGGAAAAAAATTACTTTCTAACTGAAAAATAGGAATGTTCCCGTTCTGTGGAAGCGGTATAAGTTTCGACTCCAGGTGAAGTTGTGTGTGCGAGCGTAACCAGTTTTGTATATACGTAAACAAATGTCAAACGTCATCGGGTAGGAAACGTCAGCAAATGACCCAATTAGGGAATGGTCACAGCTTTATGTCATGTGGCATCTGCCTGACAGATCGTTATTACTCTTTCATTATCTTTTTTTTATAGAGACATTCCCAGAACTATCCTAATCGCACGGCCTATTTTCTAATGGTTTTTTTTAAAGAATAATTAAATGCTTTGTCTTAAAATCCTATTGAATCTAATAACAGTCGTTAATTTACCCATTCGAGCAGTTTTGACACATCTTGTATTATTTTTTCTCAAGTGCCACAATTCCAATAAACGACTACTAAACGAGTTTTAAATGATTCAAACTCTCTACCTAAACGGAAAATAGAATGACTTCGTTTAGCAGACGGTGAACTACTGATGCATTCTAAAAATAGCAACAACAAAAAAAAAGCTGGTGGCGCCATCTCTTGGTGGGATACCCAACTATCGCTTGGAGAGCTTTCTCATTCCCTCTGTACTGTTGTATGGTTTCGCATTGTAGTTATTCATCGCTAGAGCTAGAACGGAGATACGATTGTTTAAATACTAAACTCCAATGAAAACCACCAGCACTAAAGCAAGTGAGATTTCGTTGGTGTTGATACCCACGTATCTTGACCACACGACCAATCTTATAGATTTTTGCTCGCAAAGTTAGAAGGCTATATGGGTCATGATTAGATGATGCTTGTCGAAAAACATGGCAAGAAAAGGACGGCAATTTAATGGTAAGGTATTAAACGCCATCTATTGAGCAAACCAGAGAAGCTACCCAAGCGCCACAGATTGAACTTAAACGACTGTAAAATCGAATATTCATAGAAAAAAAACGAAAACTTCATAGCTTCATCCCAAGTGCCACAAATCCACTAAACGACCACTAAACGGCTTCTAAA
>VTWG01007967.1:0-29989 GCA_008817895.1 Anopheles fontenillei | reverse complement strand
GAGGTGATCGTGTACAACTACCAAGGCCAGGCGCCGGACACACCGATCGGGCGCGTGTTCGTTAACGATCTCGACGATTGGGACACCTCGGACAAGCTGTTCTACTGGGATGAGGCCGAGAATCCACGCTTCAAGCTAGACGACACATCCGGCATGGTGACGATGCGGCGCGGTGCACGCGAGGGACGCTACAAGCTGCGTTTTAAGATCTACGACCGCAAGCACGCGCAGGAATCGTACGCGAACATGTCGGTGGTGGTGAAGCACATCTCGTACGAGGCGATCGTCAACTCCGGCTCGATCCGGCTGACCGGCATTACGGATGAGGACTTTATACGCATCTGGAACTATCGTACCCAGAACATCTTCCGCAGCAAGCTGGAGCGGTTCCGGGACAAGCTGGCGGAGCTGCTGAACGTGGATGTGAAGAATGTGGACGTTTTCAGTGTGCAGATGAAGGACCGCTCGGTGCCGCTGACCGATGTGCGGTTCGCCGTGCACGGCGCGTACTTCTACAAGGCGGTGCAGCTGAACGGCGTGATACTGCTGCACAAGGAGGAAATCGAACAGGAGGTGGGCATCAACATTACGATGGTGAACGTGGACGAGTGTCTGCTGGAGAATGCGGATTGTGCTGGGTCGTGCACCAGCATCATCGAGGTTCAAACGAACCCCTGCCTGGTGAATGCGAACAAAACCGCCCTGGTTGGGGTGCAGATTAACTCCACGGCGGAGTGTGTGTGCAGCTCGCGAGAGTACAAGCAGCAGCAGACCTGCAAATCCCATCCCTGTTTGAACGGCGGTCGCTGCACCGATTCCAAGTCGGGTATCAAGTGCTCGTGTCCACCAGGCTACACGGGGCCCCGCTGTCAGCAGGTCGTACGTAGCTTCCGCGGCAGTGGCTGGGCCTGGTACCCACCGCTCGATATGTGCGACAAGTCGCACATTAGCGTCGAGATAATCACAACGAAACCGGATGGTTTAATTTTCTACAACGGACCTATCACGCCACCCAAGGAGGACGACACGTCCAAGCAGCTGTCCGACTTTATTGCACTCGAGCTGGAGCTGGGATATCCCCGGTTTCTCATCGACTACGGCTCGGGTACTCTCGAGTTGCGCATTGCAACCAAACATCCGCTCAACGATGGCGAATGGCACCGGATCGATCTGTTCTGGGACACTGAGCAGGTGAAGATGGTGGTCGATTTCTGCAAGACGGCAGAAATCACTGAAGCCGACGATGGCAACCTGGTCGAATTTGTCGACCATACCTGCCAGGCGCTGGGCAAGGTGCCGCAGTTCAACGAATATCTGAATCTCAACACGCCGCTCCAGATTGGCGGAGTGTTTAGGGACAAGTTTGACTACACGTACAGCCGCTGGCAGTACATGCCGGTCGGGGTAGGTTTCGAGGGGTGCATTCGCGAGTTTAAGCACAACGGAATTCTGTACGACCTGTCCCACCCGGGACTGTCTAAGGGTAGTGCGCCCGGGTGTTTGTACACGCAGGAGGTGTGTGATCTGAATCCGCAGGTCGCCCGGTGCCTCGAGCATGGCAAGTGTGTCGGTAGCTATGACGAGGCAAAGTGTGAATGCAATCCCGGATGGACGGGCACGTACTGCAGCTTGCCCACCACTCCAACCACGTTCAAGACGCACAGTTACGTGAAGTACGCGCTCAGCTTCGAGCCGGATAAGTTCACGACGCAGATTCAGCTGCGGTTCCGCACGCGCGAAACGTACGGCGAGCTGTTCCGCATCAGCGATCAGCATATGCGCGAGTACGGCATCATTGAGCTGAAGGGCGCCAAGGTGTATTTCCGGTACAGCTTAAACACGGGCCAGGTGGAGGAGCAGGAGGTAGCGTTGACGGCGGTCGAAGTGGATGACGGACAGTGGCACGTGGTGAAGGTGCAACGGTACGGCTCGGCGGCCATCCTAGAGCTGGACGGGGGAGAGGGTGCCAACTTCAACCAAAGCTTCTCGTTCAACGGACATCAGTGGCTGTCGGTGGACAAGCAGGAGGGTGTGTATGCGGGTGGCAAGCCAGAGTTCACTGGCGTCAAGACGTACGATGTCAAATCAGACTATCAGAAGAGTTGCATCGACGATATCAGGTAAGTCTAGCGGGTATGACCGCAAAGCTTTTCTGGGTTTTCGTTTTTGATTTGATAATCGCTTCCCGTTCCTCTGCAGATTGGACGGAAAAAGCTTGCCACTTCCGCCAGCCACCAACGGTACTCAGTGGGGTCAGGCTACGATGGCGAAGAACATCGACCGCTACTGTTCCTCCAACAATCCTTGCCAGAACGCGTACTGTCCTGATCCGTTCGAGTGTGTAGACCTGTGGAACAAGTACGAGTGCGCGTAAGTACCTCGATGTTCACTGTGAGAGAGCATGGTCTTTTTGGTCAGCAGCTAACAGCTTGTGTTTGAATTGAATCTTATTCGGTATAGCTGTGGCGATGGTATGATCATCTCACCAGAAGGCAAGACCTGCATCGACCGGAACGAGTGTCTAGACTATCCTTGCCTGAATGGAGGCACTTGCATCAACCAGGAGCCGCGCCTAAAGTACAAGTGCATCTGTCCGGACTCGTACTGGGGCGAGAGTTGTGAGTTTCTGAAAGAACGACAAGCGCTTAAATTCAGCACCAGTGCCTTGGCCGCCGTAATAGCCTGCCTATTACTGATCATTAGTAAGTGGAAGCGTGTCTCGATGTGCTTTAAACATTAGTTTGAGGATTTTTCTAAAGACAATTGTTGTTTTTGTTACTTTCTCTCCACACGCAACAGTTTTGCTGTTTGTTTATTTTTCCTGCTCCCGGCGTCGTTCGGCTAACTTCAACAAGAAGCCGGCCACCAAGGACGACATCCGCGAGAACATCATCAACTACTGCGACGAGGGTGGCGGCGAGAATGACATGACCGCATTCGACATGAAGACGCTCAAGATCCCGATCGGTCCGCTGCCAGAGCTCGTTCAACATAAGGCACCGCCAGTACGTAAGTAGCGTGTTTCGTTTGCATGTGCCGTTTTGAGGGTTGTGCGCACAGCACAAGCATGCATTGCCCTCTCCAGTATCGCCCGAACGTTGTTTGCTGCTTCAGTGTTATGTGTGTGTGTTTGTAATCTAATTGGAAGCTCATTTACCTCCATGTGCACGACGCTGGCTAACTATGTTTCATTCTGTTCTGAACGTTCAACGAACGCATCGACAGGTCCAGATATTGCCGTCGTGTCCGACCAGGTCGTCGGCAAGGTGGACGTGTTCCTGGACGACCGGAAACGACGCGTCGACATCGACCCTGCCTCCGGGCCATTCGACGATCTGCGTAACTACGCCTACGAAGGTTGTGGGAGTACCTCTGGCTCGCTAAGTTCCTTACAGTCAGGTAAATCAAAAAAATCGCCCAAACCCATAATAATCTTCCACACCTGCCCCGAACAGCACACGATTATCAACACCTAAACTGTCCTCCCTGTTCCTACTGTTCCACCGCAGGTACAGACGATGAACCCCATGAGTATAGCTTTTTAACCACATGGGGTCCCCGTTTCGATAAGTTAGTCAATATTTACGAACCAAGCAAAGCGCAGATCGAAGATGACGATGTTAGTTAAGAGTAGCTGTAGCTGTCGCAGGTGCTGTAGGTCTCTTGTTCCCGAGGTCGACGTTTGTGCGCGCTCGTTCAGTTTAGCATGGCATACCGTCAGCCAAAGCTGAATGATGTGCACGGACCTGTAGATAAATCTGTGCGTTCATAACCCCAAGAAGAAGAAAAGCAAAGTCGTAGCACAAGAAAAAAATTGGGATTTTCTCACCAGTATGCGGGCGAAACGGTAGATATTCTTTGTAAAATAGTCACTCAAATCCATACACACATACAAATCTCCGTTTACGCTGCGGATATGATCGTTCAAGCCGACGCAAAAATGTAGAATTGCACTTTTGCACTGCATCAGTTCGCAGGAAATCGAGAAGTTGCGAAAGTGATGAAAGTGAATAGGTGCAAAGCATATTTAAATCGATTTTATTAACTTCCAAAAAAAGGTGCGGTAAGGCTATAAACAGACAAACGGTACAACGCGCAGGGTTGAATTGCTCAGAAAACGAGAGCATTAAATGCTCGCTATAATTGGGTAAAGGACATGGAGCATCACTGTAACTATACCAGTTATGGTGAACCGGTATGCTGTAAATAATACATGTAAAAATCAAATCTACAACCTACATGTCTCGTACAGACAGGTACTAGTTTCATGCCACTGACGACACTGTAAAAACAGTAAATAGTTCTTGTTGAAAGGACAAGCTGGCGAAAGAAAACGAGTTCCCTGAGCAGAAAATCTCTGATTGGGCACTAGAAAATGGGTTACTAGCTAATGGGGTCAAAAGGGTGAATAGATTTTCTTTTTTATAAAAAATAACATATTTTTCTCATCCATTTGCAAAATGTGTACACGTGTTCCTTGGGAAGGTTAACGAAGCGATAATGCCATGTTGGTAAACGCATCGCCAAAGTGATCGATAGACGTTGATACTGTGAAAGGAAGCCCACGCTGTAACTGTGGGGTGTAGCTCATCCATCAAATCGTTAACGTTGTTTGAATTATTTTTTCAACTGTTGATTTTTTCGTTATTGCAATTGAACAAACTATACTATAGTGAGAGACAAAAACTCTGCTCAATAGAAGAAAGTACCAAGTAACCTTGACTAGGTAAAATGCCGTACATTCCATAATTGTTAATTTATGTAATGAACTCGCCGCTTAGCTTAACAGGCGAAGGGGTAGGTAAACGCCCTCCCGGAAAATTACAAAACAGAATCCCACGAAAATCAAAGCAGAAACAAATAATCAAACGAATCAACAAGCGCACAACAAACTCTTCCACCGTGGACCGAAAGTGGACAAACATTTACGAACAAAACTCGAAACTTAATCAGCAAAGCCGACCGAAGAAACAAAAGGCCGATAACAAAGGCTTAACTGGTACAGGTTACAAAGCAAACACGAACTCATCGTTCCCCAAAACTGTCGGACGTCCTGCTCGTTTGACCGGAATGAAAACTTTTATGACGATTGAAAGCAAGAACATCGACAAAACCAACCGCACAAGAAAACGTAGTTTGGCCAAACTTCGATATTGTTTGGGTCGTTTTTTGTTTCTTTCCTTTTTTTTGGCTGTTTCAAGAAGAAATAAACTTGTAGTCACATAATGCTTCAGTAGACCGCTTTGTGTAGTCGATTGAGCGTTTGCTATCACTTGCGTTGGTGGGTTTCGTATTCGAAGCCAAAGTCTCTTCAAACATGCTCTACCGTTGGTTGAGAATCTTCACAACTATGGAATTCTTTGCGTTTTGTGCAAAGGATTGATTTAAAATCATCTGTTCTCGGAATGATCAATCAAAAAAGTTGCATTTTGTAACGGCAAAACAAATGAAGCCATTCAGTTGCGCAAAGAGTAACTTGTGTTTTCAATCAATTACGATGATTATTTATGTTACTCGAATCGATGACGCGGTAAATCAGATGCAAGGTAAAGATGACAGAGAAGGAATAGGGACGGGAAGAAAAGCAGGGAATTTTTGAAGTGGATCAAAAGAGCGTTCGTTTCGGTGCTGCAGTTGAGCTTTATCAGGGAGCTTCTGTTTGCCAATTGTGGAAACGTTTATTGAACAAACGTGCTGCACGACACAACTTCAATCGTTGCAATGACTGAACGTTAGTAAAGTGCCGTTTGCAGCATTTTCCTTCGCTCAGCAATCCTATGCCTCTCGAAGCCGGAACTGCATCCCGATTGTACAGCGGAGTTTCGCTGAACAAATAGCACACTGAAAGGATGGTTGATAATGTTTAGTGTGCCATTAAATGGAGTTCCTTTCGATATTGATTTCTTTGTTCTTCTTTGATCCATTTGAGTACACATTTACATATTTTATAAGATTATCGGACACACAACGCATCACCGCAGTTGTGTTGATTTGCAACACAATTGAGGTAACACGATGGGTGGAAGGAATAACAGATTTATACAGCTTCTGTCTTTGTGTTTTTTGGTAGTGGCAATTTTCATTATCAAAATATGAACAAATTGTTGATTTTCCAGGTGTTATGAACCATTCTTGCAGAAATGGTATGTGATTTATAATTGCAATTTTTTATACCGTCGCGTAAATCCGAACGGGCTATATGTTCAATCAATCAGAAAAGTCAAAGAAAATCAAAGAAAAGTTTATTGTTTACGTTTTATAGTTAGATACTGATACCCGCGATTTGAAAGGATTGTTATTTGGTTCGCTGAATCAAATCCAAAACCGTGTTTGAAACGTATCCGTCGGTTAGATCGACGAACGAGGTTGTAATAAATGAAACAATGAAACGTGAACGGCTCACAGCATTGGTATAAAAGGGGAAACATTTCAACAAATATTTACGATACCTGATCGAAGCGCAAATACAGTTGATTCATCTAATTGTGTATGTGTGTGTGTGTATGTATGTAAACGATATGGAGGGAATTGTAACATAAAATAACAGAAATAAACGATAAGTGTATTTCGCCCCAAAAATCGAACGCAAACATAAATCAAAAATAAACGTAACGCAAACATGCCCGAATGGTAATTGACTAACAGAAATAGGTTCATTTTTGCATCAATCATTTCTATACCACCTTGACGCTTATATGATGGGTAAACGCCTGTTTAAAAGTACGGTAGTACATACCAACGGAATTTGGTAGCGTGTGGCGAAAACAGTGTCCAGACCTAAGCAAACGCGAGAAAAGGCCATACACGAACTATAGATGGATTACATTATAATAAACAAACAAACCAACATTTACATAAAACACAGAAAAACATCAAAGTCAACCAACAAACAAAACAGAAGTATTTAAAATGATGCGCGATTCATTATTGGAAGGAAAACGTCACATACTCAACTGAAAATTGGTTTGTGAGTTATGTTTTTATTTTACGTTTTTACACAAACTGTGGTATAAAAGAAGAACGAAAGGAAGTGTGCAAAAAAAACAACACGATAGTAAAATACAAAAATCAAATGAAAAAGTCGTAAAAGCATATGTGACGAACGGACGTTGTAAAGATAAGAGTTTAATAAAAAACTATTAAATACAAACAAATCTGGCCGCAAGTGCGTTATTTTCTTTTTATAACGTTTCTGAGAATGAAAGAAAAATGCTTAAAATAAATAACAGGTTAAAGGTAATATGGTCAACATGTGCAGAATAAAATTATTAATTATTATTTCCTGGATACATTTAAAATGAAACGTTTTCTATGGTTGATATGAGTATAAAACTAAGGTAATAAATTTCCAGATGGAAACATTAAGTTACCAAACAATATTTTCATACCTTTTTTCCATTTCTTTCACTTTTGATGCTGCTTCCTTGGTATGTGTATTGATTTTGTTATTGTCCTTAATGATAAATTAAAAAAAAATCATGCGGTTTTACGCAATGTTTAGCAAAAACCAATGGTTTATAAATGCATCACCAAGTGGCTAAACCTTTAAGCTATTTCACAAGTTCGTAGTGTCACAGTTAATTCAATGCTTAGGGATCAACGATTAAATATGTGCTGATTGTTTTATTATTTTATGTTAACGCAGTAAATCATTGAATTTTTTCCCTTACATCAGTGGTCGACAAAGTTTGGCCCGCTGCAGCATTCATCAGGACGAAAGTTTTCGGATTCAAATTCCTGAAGATCTTTTGATACGACTTTTCATAACGTCGTACTTTTTGGACTTTAATTATAGCAATAAGCCATGCCGGATCATTCAGTGTGGTTGAATTCGAACTCAATATCCCCGTATTTGATATTTATATTGTTTCAATACGTTTCAATCAATCGCGATAAATTATTTAACTTATTTTAATTCCTCTTCACTTCAAACAAATCATTTGGTTTAATTTTAATCTTTTTTTATGATATTTTCGGTCATGTAAAAAAAAAAACGAAAAAACCCTGTTGTTGTTACTCAACCCTGTTTTTGTTGTAAAAAACCCTGTTAACCCTGTTGTCTGATATGGCGTTAAGTGTTCGTAAAGCATTTTTGTAGTTACTACATTTAGGTTTGTCTCGCTATTTTTTCAGCCATTAAGACTTTTGTATAAACCCCAAAATATCTCTAATATTTTTTGCGCCTTGAAATGAGGCGGTTATCAAGAAGCGATATTACTATTGCGTTGTTGATTTGCGCTATCAATCGTCCCATTTTTGCACACTTAACTGTTTCTGATGTTTAACTGATTTATTTTTACATATAAATTGAATAATGGGAATTACCAATTTTGAGATATGCTTGGTTGATATAATTACAAAAAAAAAACTAAATTGACAATCGCATTTTTTGATACCATCAATTAATTATTTTGTTTCTGTCCTGGTCCGCGGTTCTCGATCATTTACCAAACTTGGCCCTTTACCTCAAAAGTTTGCCGACTATTGCCTTAGATGGATTCGTCGTCACCCGGAGGCATTTGGCACAAGAAACTACACATAATGCAATGTATGCTTCACTGTTCCTGCAATGTTGGATAGTTGAGGGCGCGCGGGAGCTTTAGCATAGCCAACCAAGATACCGATAAACAACATTTTAGCATATATTTTACTACCGCAAATACCTCTTCACTCCGGTGCGGCACTGAAGTCAAGTCTCCGCTGATCAGTGTCTACAACAGAAACGACAAGTTGTTGTCCGTCCCCGCAGTCGAACATTGCCGGGTACTTGTTAAAGATAATTGTGAAAGAAACTCTGGAATTACAAGGAAAAGGGATTTCCGAAAGCGGTGAACGCCAGCATGGTACCGTTTTGTTTATCGGTTCAGCAAGTTAAACTTTCCCAATAATGTCCGCTTGAACAGTCATGCTAGTCAACTATCTTTTCGTTCAACCATTCATGCTTCTTTGCAAGTAAATCCTCGACGGGCTAAATTTTAATGGAAAATGCGTTGGCTATAAGAAAGATTTACAAGTACTAAAAGGTTTCCGGATTGAATTTTGCGCAATTGAATTTTTGCGGATTGGTGGTAAAGGATTATTATTAAACACTTATTAAATGTGGCATAATCAAGTGTCATTTTGAGTTTTCAGAGCTATGTGTTTAATGTTTCACTGACATGTGTGCATTTATTGCCTCATGTCTACTTTTTTTTATAATACTCACTTTGTAAAATATATGTTTTCCATTCATGTAAGATTGACACATGTAATTTGGAATTTGGAGCAATTGAAAGGGCTCCATTAGGGCAAGTGAACCAGTTTTTCATTAAAAATAATTATAATGAATATATTTTTATACTAAAAAGAATGATCTTTTTTTATAGGAACAAAACAAAGGAGTCTTCGTAACCACTAATTAATCTATCGAAAAATTTAATTCAAGTTTATTTGATACCTGGAGAATCTTTTTGAAATCTTTAAGCTCTATACAATTAACGAAAAGATTCATTAGCTTCGAACGTTTTGTTGGATTGAAGTTCTTTACCTCTGGTCTTACCAGTGCATTCAATGCGGGAAGCCTTATGTTTTGTGATGTTACTATTTTTGCAAACATCTGCCAGTATTTTTGAATGAATTTGCACGTTTTGAATTTGTGTTCATAAATATCTATGTTTCCCTAAAAAGCGCAATCTGGTGTTCCAATGACTTGATGTGGAATTCAATGTTCAATATATAAGTCGATTTTAGAATGCTCGCATTAGCGCATACTATTAATAATAATCGAAAAACAAACAGATTCTTTAAATGTCCGTATAATAATCAATAATACATCTTATTTATAATTGACGCAACAATCTTTGGCAGGATTTGTATGCCAGAAGCCTATTGATTACTTTCTTTACATAGTAGAAAACTCAGTCCTGCGTATTGGCTGTTTAGTTCCTACGTAGCTTCAACCCACAAAAATATGTCCATTAAAAACAGAATCTTAGGCTCTTGTAATAGCTTTATAATAAAATACCTTGTCCACGCAAGTTATCTGTTCTGATCGATATAAGAAATGAATGATATAAAATAAACAATTGCAGGCGAAGGCGCGTTGTTTCCCATTTGCTCAATAAATCATTAAATCGTATTTTGTCACCATGCCACCGTAGCTTAGCCATTTTTCCGCAATCCAAACCGTGAAACGTGCACGGAATACTAATCTCCCAATAGTATACCACTTTCAGCGAGCCTCAAATAAAAGAGCAGCTCCAATACAGCCATCTTACAGCCACTTCATCAGCCTGTTTGACAAGGTGCCTTCTGTACAGCCGCTAAGAGCATCGATCGACGATAGGTGGAGTACCATTTTCTCACACTCTTACATGAATGTGTGTTCAGCTGCAAGAGACAAAAATCTCTCTTGAAGCGGTAAAAATGTTTTCGCGCTTTTATTTGTTGCGCTTTCAAACATAAACCATCAACATCATCCACCGCGATAAAACCTAGCAGTTGGGTAATGCAAGTAGCTGCTTTTTGCTAATAAATCACGTGCCCAACGCATCTGATGGATTACTAGGGATTTTCGTTATCAAACCCCAAACCTTTAACGAACCAAACGGTTTCACACAGGGGTAGCTCAGTACAGTGTATAAACTCAATGCCTGATTTTGCCACGTGGCTCATTTGTGGCCTGGCAAGCTTTTGTGCAATTTTTCACGGAATCCAGGTGGTTACGTCTGGGAAACGTGAGAAGGACGGGATTTTATTAATGCACTACTTATTTATGCAACTGCAACAGCAATCCACGCGAAAGGGAACATTGAACACGATTAATGAAACTTTTCCCCCTTTGCAGAAAAAACGTGAAACGAGTATAAACTCAGTGAGCATAACAGTTTTTGCTTCCGAGTGTTTGCACCACCAGATAATATTCACCGTAGCGTGAATGCGCAAACAATTTGGGAAGCAGGTGATTCGTTCCCGTTGGTTTGACAGAGAGGTGCTATGGCGATGCTGTTTAGTATGCGTACCATCTTAAGGTGGAATGGTGTTCAGCTTCTAGGTAATTACACACGTTTTCTCAGATGTGCAGTAACAAATGTGCATCCTAATGTGGTAATGGTGCAGTGTAGCATTTACACGGTATATATGTTTTTTAGAGAAATAAAAAAGTGAGGATTGTCATGGTTTAGACTAAAAAAAATGTTTTTAGCATTTTTTATTTGCATCAAGTGAACGACTTCAAAGTCGTGCATATAAATTTTCACAATAATATGTTCAAATACCTAACAGTGGGCCCTTTTCCCTTTTCAGATCCTAGGCTGAAATTTCAGTTTCAATCGGATCTAATTCTAACTTTGAGGCTGATATAATCAAGGCTGAAAATCGCAGGCTAGTTTTGTGTATGGTTTTGTACGGAGTGTTGACCTAATTTCAGCCACCAACTGTCAAACTCCATATAATAAATATGGCTAGTATCGTCAAAAGTTCAAGTCAATTATTGTAATAGAAAACTGTCCGATAACTCAATTTTGATATTTTGAAATACAAAAAACTTGGTTAAAAGAACAATATGCTACAAATATTGTTGAACCAAAGTAATAAAATTATTAGATTTAAAATTCAAAATAAACCTTAGATAGAATATAGAATAAAATAATACATAACAATTCCCTAAACTCATTGTAAAACCTTCATGTTATTTTGTACGTAGTAAGCTTATATTATTAATAAATGTATTTATTTTGCAGTTTCGTGTTAATTTAAGGACTTTTAACATAAGCTTACTACATTACACACTTTTTAGTCTACCTTATCAATTTATCGCACGGGTACGTACGGCTGCTTAGCATTGGTGAAGAAGCGGTGTAATAGCTTATCCAGTTCGTACACCAATACATCAAATTTCCCTTGCCGAAAACGTGAACAGCATAAGGAGCGCTGTAAGCTCTGTCCCGGCAGCAAATTATATTTATTCCCTGCACAGTGCAACATAATTGCAAGCAAGATGTTTTCATGCACTTGTGTTTGTATTTCAGTAAATATAGTATATGTGTGCTGAGACTGCAAAGTTTACAAAATTTGTCTCCAATAAAAAACAGATGGCCAAGCCACCGTCACAAACTACAATTATTAAAACAATCCACAACCGTGTCTTATAAATGGTGAGTCGATTAAAGTTTTTTAGAAGACGTACGCTAATTTATTTCGCACCGGCTGTTAGTTGGTTTTATTTGACAACATTTGTCACCGAACTTTCTAACGATGGATACTAGACGGTTGGCCCATGTTTGGCTTTTTGCGTCTCTCAAAAGCAGTGCAAATGAGCAACGAACAAAATGACTACGAGGAATTGCTCACTTTCTCGCTTTCTCTTTAGCGGCGCCGGCTAACTTTGCACGTGAATAGCAAAAGTTGTGGTTGCAACTTTCACGCCTCAGACGTGCAATCCTCTTCACTCTTTACTCTCTTATTCCTTGTATGAATTATTTTCGTGGAAAATATTGCAACCATAGCGCATACAAAACGATGATACAACATCCATTCAAATGGCAAAGCGCGAACAAAAAAAAAGAGAACACACACACTCAACTCCCCATTGCACTCAATTGGCTCCTACTGGGCGCTTCTTTTGTTGGACACTTTGGAAGTGCGATGCTTTTAAGGTAAAAGTATTTTTTTTCATTTCTTGTATTAGTTTTATTGTTTTCAATTCTTTTTTATTCACTTCAAACTAGTTCTGCCCGGTTCATTGTCGTAGCGAGGGAGTGTGTTCCCATGCCGGTGACCATGACTCTGAGCATGGGTTGCACGATGGCGGTGAATAAAAGAATACCATCGTACCGGTTGATTGCATTCGGAAAAAAGTTTGTCCGCCGGACCGGATATCAGCAAGAATCGAATTCGAGCGTCTCACCTTATTTGCACAGTTGCTGCAGCAATTTAGCGTATTGTCTATTTTTCTAATGCTCTTTTTGAGGAGTTTTTTGGCGTGTATATTGACGCATTTCGGTTAGTTTTATAACTCTGCGCTCAAGTTTCTTTTGGTTTGATTTCGATTGTCCTTCCCGCTCCCGATGATTGCCATAATATTTTCACAATTGCAGCTGTAATTTCGCCATCGAAATTGCGTTTCAAACCAAAGTGTAACGCCATTTGCCCAGATTTAAGCAAGGAAAAAATCATTCTGATGCAATCAGTAGAAGAACATTAATCGACGAAAAAAACATAAAAATTAATAAAATTAACAGTTAGTTTTTTAATGGTTTGATCTGAAAAATGAATTAAAGACATTAAAGATATTTTTCTTCTACCATTTGGCATAGATCCAGCATCGTCAGTTGGACTTAAAAAAAAATATATTCATTTACCTCAAATGTATAGCATTTGTAAAGCAGTATTTTCTGCAACATAAAAACGAATAACATGCAGTGGTGCAGCGATCTACTTTCTGTGCCATAATCCATAAAAAAGAGTTTGCATAACCTTACCTCGCTAATACTCTTTTTATGATGAAGCATTTTGTGGCAGTTTTGCTCAACTGTTCGGCAATTTGAAATCTCTTTAAAATGCAAAGACAATAAAACGATATTTACTTGTAATAAATATTATGAGAATGCGTAGTGAATCAAAAAGTAAATGATAATCTTCTTATGCAAGAAGCTATTTTTTTAAATATGCTAAATATTTAATGGTTACATTTTCACTTTCCTCAGTTCTCTTTCGCTATAAAAAAACAAGTGAAAAGAAATCTTAAGAAAAGAAGCTTATTAACGACTAAAAATTAACTGGAGTCTTTGCTTGTGTCTAAAACGGAATATTTGTTGCCTATATTCAAATATACATTCAAATTGTTTGCTTTTACACTATGTGGTCATTTTTTTGCAAAACTTTATAAAATATATACTTTTTTGTGAAATGTGTGGTAGAAACACTGCATTACAGTACGTGTTTTTTACTAAAGAAATATTATCTCAAAAATATATAAACAATGAATGACGGATTTTTGTTTCAAAAATGAAAAGATTTTTGTTTAAAACGTTTAATAAAGCATTGATTATTATACTGAAATTTCCCACATTTATATTTGGTTCCAAAAATAGATTTCAGAGTGTAATTAAACACCACCATCGTACTATTACCACCAAGTAGACAATTTGATGTTATTTCCAATGTACACCATTACTTTATACTTACCAGGTCTGAGCAGTAAAAATAATCCCAATGGTGCATTCAAATAAAAATAATGCCAGTGATCTACAATTTATCCCTTGTACGCTTACCCTGGCATAATATTCATTTAGAGGTACAACTTGAACGACCACAGTCCTTGGTGGAGCCATATTTTCAAATTGCATTCGTTAACGAACGAACCTCATAAAACCATTCTCGATGCTGTGTACTATCGCGATGTTTCTATGGCTCTAGCAATTTTGTCAACTTATAGCATAAACGGTGCGCTTTTATGGTTCACTCAACTGCGGCTATGCTGAGGCGTTGACTGGAGCAGACTAATTACAGGTGTGCACTCAAATCACGAACACACTGTAGCCAAGTGCTGTTTTAGACTCTCGAAATACTTTGGGGTTAAAGATTTGCAACGGTTTCGTCACTAATCGTGTCCCTGGAGTCCTTGGAATGAACCTTCATAACTACCATGGTTTGTACACGAATATCGCTTTTCATGCTTTTCGCTTCAGCTTACAATGTAACAAAGTAGTAAGTTTTGTAAATTATTTTTTCTTCTTGATTTTACAAAATACTCATATACAAAACATGATTTTACATAGTTCGGCATAACATTTTTTTATAGCTGTCCATTGCAAATTCAGAAATTCATGAGGACGATTTTATAAACAAGGCATCTTTCAACATCAACAAGGACACGATTTTCTTCCGAACAGACGCGGTTCAAGTACAGGAAGTATGGTTTCGCCAATACTCGAACTTGTCGCATTATTGAAGATTGTCAGCACAGTTTTACCTTTTGACGAAATGCATTCATATTTGTGAAGTGTGGTATAGACTGGAGAGTCGTCTGTATAAAGCACTCAATAGTTAGTTTGCTCGAAAGGGGGAATGCTTATTCGTCTTCGGTGTACACTGCGGCGCATGGTAATAGCTGTGACTTTAGCATTGTAGAGGATAAACTTTACCTTATTTTTTGCTGCGCAGGCTGTATACTTGGGAGTGGATAGTAGCTTCCTACAACGAAATGCAATTTAACAATCGCGATGAATGGAAGGTAGGTGTTGAAAATGCATAAAGAAAGTCCTCCCTCAAGGGTGCCGAAGACAACAGCATTTTGCTGCGAGTTGGTGCTTCATCTCTCGAAAACGACTTTCGCCGAATTATATCTGTTTTACCACGCCTGTACCACTACACCCGAAGACGAATTGAATTAAATCAAACGCGTCAGGTGATAGTAGTTAATGCATACCAGAGTCGGCGACTGCAAAGGCTCCGGAAAGTTCTGCGACGATGAAGATGCAGCTGATAGATCACGTACATTGCTCCCCACGTTAACTTCATGACGATGAATTTTACACTCCATCGCGTCATGCGATTACGTCGATCGGCACCGGGGAAGGGAATAATATTTATGCCACCCCGTACTCTGCAGTACAAAATTTATGCGTATGCTTCCACTTATTGGTTGGCGCGATTTGGTGACAGTTTGCCATACAAAATGCCGTCATGATTGGTGCTCACAAATAAAACCATTCCCTTGTATCCAGCGTTTGGTACTGAATTTACGGAGCAAAATAACGCTCCATGATTTCTGACTGCGAAGCATTGCGGTTCGAGGAAGGTATGTTTGATGTGCTAAGCTTTGCTCTGTGATCAGATGACAATGTTATGCATTGATAAAGCGTTCTGATTTCAAATGTGCCCAAACAAGAATTGGTTATCGTTCCACGCAAGTGTACCACTTTCGTAAATAATGGTTTGCATAATTATTTAGCTTTATTTAAAAAAACATTCAGCCACCACTGTAGCCTCAACTTTTACCAGTCCATTTAACACCACTAGTAAGCAAGGAGGTAATGTTGCTGTGCTTTTCTCTATCCAGCTGAAATCACGTGCCAATTGCATAAAGTGTACGAAAGAAGTGTGTCGTGCAGGATGAAACGGGGGAGAGATAAACAAGAGAGCCGTTTCGACGCTGATGCACAGAGGATGATAACAGCGTACAGTAGTGACGGCCTCGGTCGCCGTGGTATCGTTGTAAGGTAACGCAACTTAGAATCTCAGCGAGGTGTTTTTTTTGCAGCTAAGTGAGGATGACCCTTACCCAGGCAATTGTTTCAGCAGTATTTGCTTGCAGAAAAAAAAGTCCGAGACTGTAAGATTGAACCCCAGGTTGTTCTTCTTCTGCTCGGCGAAACGTTCTACGTGGACATGGTGGCCTATACAACTCTTTCGAGACTGGTTTAGTACCACGCAATTCACGACGGGAATGTTATTAAGCTGTGCAAATTGACTACTCTACCACGGGACCGCCACTAACAAAAGGTAAATTAGATTATTTACGTTACATTTAACGTTTTCGTAAATTATTGTAAGAAAATATGTTGATCTTTTAAAACTGCAAGGAAATATAAAATGACGTAAAATTTCTCAAAAAATTAAAAAAAAACTCTCAAACTACTTATGTAACAAAACCAACCAACTTAATCTGTGTATCTCATAAGATACAAAAATTGTTAAGAATTATATTTAGAGTATTGAGTCATGGGTAAGTTTGATGGCATTTATTGAGCAATAAAGTATCTTGCTTGAATATACTCATGTCTTGAAAGTTATACAATAAAAAGACTTAATTATCGTATGTTGTGTGTGTCTGTGTTGTAAAGGATTAACTTGTAATTGTGTACACGAGAGAGACAATATTAAAGAAAAAATGTGTCTTTTCAAATTGCTTTTTCCGTCTCGATTAAGAGCAATTTCAAGGATTCTATTTTGTTTTTCATTATATTACTGCTCGTGTTTAGCAGATCTGTTCGAGTTTTTTCAAACAATGTCCTCTTAGAATTGTCGGAAGACAGTTAGTTGTAAACTCTTGGTTATCATTTTTGTGCTGATTCTATCTTTCACTGCCTCTAAAAGAAATTTTCAATGCAGATGCTATGAACTGCGCATAATATGACTTGCAATATTTGTTTTCGTTAAATTTAAACTTTTTTCAGTCAGCTGTGGTTAAAACCAATGTTACTCCATTGGGTAAATCAGTAAATGTATTTTATAAGTCTCGATTTGTAACGCAGCATTTATATCAACCCTAGCTGAACCCACAAAACAACCAATCAACTGATAGTTCTTTTCAGCATCGTACCAAACTAGTAACAACTAAAACTTGTAATAATTTATTTGTAAAGTAAAATTCGGTTTCGTTTTGTTACCCAAAAGGCAATAATTTTCCGCTGCCTTGAACCATTTATTCAGTGAAAGAAGAACTTTTTTCGCTCACCCCACGACATCAACGAAAAGATGTAGGGTAAAGTTGGGAAAAAAACAGAAACAGTAAAAGAAAAGCGCAAGAAAATTGAGCAGAATAAGTGTAATTGAAGGTGTTGAAATTTATTGTTTCTTGTACTTGAAGCGTACAATTTATATCCCACGAGGATGGAGTGCAGCATAAACCAAGGGAGCCCGCTACATTGCTTTGCTACTAGGGGCTGAGCATAACTTGGAGCTCACTGATGAAGCATCGTTCGAAGGGCGCGAACTTGACGAAGCAATTCCATCCTTTGTACGCCCACGGGTGAAGGCATTGTGGGGAAAATATTGGTGAGATGTTCTCATTTATCCACAAACGAAAAAAAGGCCTTCAGTAAACGAAAATGGAAAATAATTTAATTTCATCTACTTGACTGTGCTCCGGCCTAGAGTAAAGAATCGAAAACTAAAGCGAATCGTAATTGGTTGAACCTTCGGATCTCGAAACTTTGGCTAAAGTCCCCCCGTCAAACTATATTGGTGCATAGTTCGGTGGTTCGTGAAAAAAAGGTAACAGTTCGCTTCCCAGAGCCACCGTTGCATCTCGCTGCTGCCTCAGTGAGAAATTGCGAGAAAAGGAAACAGTGCAGCAAAAGCGGCATCAGAAAAGTGCACACACAAGGTAAGTATTTCGGAAGTATGGGCGAACCGAATCTGTTGTCTGTGGGAGACTAATTCAGTGAAGCTTATGAATAAATTATGAATTGTTCAAGTCTTGTAGGAGTCTGCCAAGGACGTTCGTCGTTTGGAAAGCATTGGAAGGACTCTTTGCAGGCAGAGTGGAGTAGCAATGTTTGTGCTTCAAGGATACCTATGCCTTTACCCCGCTTCAAGACTTCTAGCAAACAACGCCCTTTAGCGAGGGCACATTCTTCTATTCAAGGTGAATAGTGCGTGGTAAAAAAGAAAAACATTCATAAAGTAGAGCAATTACGGTAGGAATACCAATTAGACCTCGTTGCTCGGCGGTTTTGTGGATGAATTATTGTGGGTGTTTTTTTTCTTTTCCTGTTGGATGCTTTCTTCTTCGCTGTTGTCACCTGCTACCGATGGCTTACTGATGCGATTCACGTTGTATCTGATAATGCGGCCAGTGCAAATGATAGCCCGACGACAAACAGACGGAAAATGAACTTTTAATTCTTTCAAGGCGTTGGCAGAACTGCAGGCTCGTGCAGGCTCAGCAGCCATTTATTAATGGAAATCATGTTTCACCCTTCTTCTCCCCATGCTTTTGGTGGGTAGGGATGAAAGGACTGTTTTTATTCGCATGCACAAAACTGCCAAGCCAACGAGCAGCAATGAAAACTGGGTAACAAATTGGGTGCCTACACCAGTTCGAGGTTCCTGTTCGCATGCTCTCGCAATTGTTGGGGAATATTTGAAACGAACGCAGCGGAATAGTTCGCACTACAAATCGCGCTCGGAAATTACAGATCATATCGGTAGCCGGTTTTAGACTATATCTGGCACTAACTGGTACACCACAGGCTGATTGCTTGTGGCCGCTATGCTTTTGGCCAACGAAACATGCCTGTCGTATTCATGGGTTATGAGTTTATGAAATAAAAGTTTTGCGTCTGCGTTCGAAACACTCCACTGCTTTCCCTGCTCGGTGTTTGTGTCCCACGTGGCCATCTTATTGCATTTTTTTGTGCACTGCATCTTGAGCGCAGTAGCAAGGGCTATTACAGCTGCTTGTTTAAACTAAATTATTGCACAATGTACGGTATTGTGGTTTACATGAGTTGACGGGTACGGATTGCCACGGAGAGCTGACCGCAACTGCTACTCATGACATGATGAGAAGGCTTTAAAAACAGCAACGAAAAAATACAAGTACAAAAAATACAAGTTGTCAGTAGTCTGTGGGGCCGGTCTGGTGGTACAGTCGTTAACGTGTACGACTTAACAACATGCCCGTCACGGGTTCAAGCCCCGTGGATTGAAAAGAAATCTGATAATGGGGGCTTTTACGATATTCGCGAACTGTTGTATGTCAACTAAAGTGTTGTAATCATGCCAACACTCAATACAAAACTACGCGCATTCAGCTTAGATTATTTCAGGCTGAAAAATATGTACGTCGCGAGCGCGATCAAGATAGCTAATGACGGGTTGACTTTTTTGCTGAAGGATAAATATTGTGTGATTTTCATTTTCAATAGAAAAAAATTACCAAATTTCAAATGCTTCTCTGTTTGTATACTATTGTGAAAATCTAATATGGTGAACCACAACTATCAAATGGATATAACCTGGATGATTTTTATAGTACCACTGACCGGCTGAAATTTCAGACTGTTGACTAGAAAATCAAAAATAAAACCCCGATTAAATATTTATCTAATAAACTCGAGTGGATGATAATGCTTGTTAACATGAGTTTGGAACGTACTTATGAAGAGTGAAAATTAAAAAAAAAACACATTACTCACCTTCATCGTATGATGATGATGGTTTTTTTAATTGGTTTGGAATTTTATTGTGGTCAGAACTGTACCTAGCATTTGATTTTCCTGGTGTATGTTTCGAATGCAGCATAAAATTATTAAGTAGGTCTTGGGGTTTTAATTGACTTATTAAATTTAATTTTAATGATTTTTTGTGACATAGATGAACAATTTTCCTACGCTTCTCAGAGTAGGTCCTTGGATGACGATAGTCATACTTGTATGCAGTAATCATTGCTTAAATCGCTGAAGGCGATTTCTTAATCCCTAGAAACATGCAATGTATCAGATGGTTTTTTATTTGATGAACGTCAATACACTGTTTCAATACATGTTTAACTTTTCTTTTAAATAATTGTATTTCCATAGAAAAATTCAATAACTCAAAAGATGACCTAATCGAGTATAAAATACAAGGAACTCGATAGTCCGAAGCAAATAGTGATGAGTAATCAGGATCACCTCCGACCAACTCCGAATATCAATCCGACTCCGGATCATAACCAGATTCGACATCGGATCAATCCGGATCAGCCCAGATCAGTTCGGATCAGTCCGGATGAGTCCGGGCAAGTCTGAACTGAAAATAACTTAAGGAAGATAACTTAACGGTAAGCACAGCGCAGACATTTATACAGAAAAAAGAGTAAAATATCATCCGATGAAATTGACCATCAAGGGTTTAATTCCATTTTTAAGAGAGCCAATGGTTCCAGCGCCATAAAGATACCCGTTTAAATTTGCAGGACAACAGCGAAGGTGTGTGAGGCGTACACCCGACTCAAACGTGAAGCAGCAAGAATTGGATTGAGAATCAATGTGACGAAGACGAAGTACCTGCTTGCCGAAGAATCAGACCATCTGGGAAAAAGTGTATTATTTGACGGCGAAAATCTTGAGGTAGTAAAGGAATTCTGCTATCTCGGGACGGTCGTTACTTCGGACAACGAACAATCATGAGTGAAATGTGGAGACGCATTGTTCAGGGGAATCGTGCATACTATGGGCTTCTTCGACTGCTGTAGCATACATTATTGGATGAAACAAAGTAATTAACTATACTTTTACAAAACTCTCTTCTACACATTCAAACACTTTGAGGGAACAGTGTTCTACCAAAGCATCTAATGTAACAATAATAGCTGATTCCCGAGTCAACTCAACAACATCTGTTCGGTAAACAATTCAATAAAACTTGTCCCAACGTTCACATTGTTGCTGGAGTGCAGATTTGCAGAGAAAACACAATCTAAAAGCACAACAGAAAACAAGCTCAAAATTTGTTTCAATTATTCCTCCACAATGTAAACATCAATGTACAATTCAGTTAAATAAATTTTCTAATGAATCAGGGAAAGTTGTTTAGAACTTTTTCGGTAACGGGAAAACTTTCGCTGCGTCCAGTCCGTGAGCGTGCAAATGGCAAAGCAACTGCAAGCATTGCTCACTTACTGCTGGCCGTACCTTCTTATGCCACCACCCAGGGCAGTTTCATGATACACTACGCAATGGTGACGTGTCATCGTGTGCGCTGTGCAACGTGTGGAGACCAAATTAATGGCTGTTTGTTGTTTGTAAGGACGAAAGTTTTCGTGATATGTTTTGTACCATGGGCACCAAACGTAGAAACTATTTACAAATTTCCTACAGAAAAGAAGAATAGCAACATCCTTTGCATTCTCTACTCACTTCCATCATTTCGCCGTAGCTTGCTGGTCGAATCAAATGGCAAAGAGTCTAACCCATTACGATCGATTAAGAAGAAAAATCAACCATCTAAAATGCGTCAATATACTCGCTCTCCGGCAAGTCCCTTTATCCCCAAATAGGCAAATTTGCTTAAGCTGCTAATTTTGGCATGCTAAAGATCGCTGCTCGAATTCGCCTTTTGCAGTCGATAAACAGCATCAAAGTTCCAGGTGGTCCTTCTTAATAGCGCCTAAGCAGCTTCCTTATGCCACGGTGCCAGGGATTATTTTTATTTGTGTTTTATTTTCAAGCAAGCGTCATCGATGAAATAAACAACAAGATTTATTTCGTTTAAGCACATGTGTATATTTTTAAATCCTTTGTATTGATGAATTACACAAAATTTCACACAATTTACAGTACAATCACAATCACTTCACTCAATATTATTTGTTCAATTTCCTAATCTAACTTGTGCAGCAACAATGATATGATAGACGGCGTCAGTCTTTGACACTTTGACAAGAGTCGCCTTGTATCGATGTCATACATTAAAAAGCTATGAAGTTCCACCAAGTTCGGTGCACGTTCTTAACAAGCCTGTAAGTTTTACCATGAACCCTACACATAGTGCTAATCAGCCGCATAGTTCCAAAGAGTACCATGTGCTTGTTAAAAAGCTTTATGGTTCAACCGAGTACCGTTTCATCTCTTAATAACCCACAAAGTACGACATCGGAACGATCCCTCGAGGATATTATGCAATGCACATTTTTGAACCCCTCTCACTTTTCCTTACTTCCGGAAAACATTTGCTGCTACGATCGAACGGATAACGGATGAGATTAACTTTGAATTTGTTACGGCGAGATAAACAGTGATTCTAAACCTGATTCATCTTGTTGGTATGTATGTCCGACACTGTGCATTGCGAGAACAAGTAAAGAGTAGTCTAGTAAAGAGTAGCAGATACCTTTACTTTGATTTATGTATGAGCTATGGGAGCATATGAGTCTCATGTTGTAATGTTATGTATAATTAAATTTTTCATCCAAACAATTTCTACTGACATGAACACTTTTTTACGCCTGTTCATTATTGCTTATCGACTAAGAAGCGCTTAGCCTAGAATTACTTTTTTTTTCAAGCATGCGTTCGTTCATGATAGCGATGGCGAAATGCAAATTAATTTTATATAAGTAATGAAGCGATCAAATAAACCAATAAGTGTTTCCCTAGTTTTCTCTGCATACGCGTAATCTGTTATACACGCTTACACTCACTCGCACTATTGTTTTAACTAACTGCTACATACTGCTAGGATGTAGGATGTTTTCGCTGAACTTTCACCGAATACAAACAACTCAAAAGCTTAAAACCATACAAATAGGCAATCGTATGCTCCCTTCTTGCACCGTAGCAAAATCGGACCCAAGCAAAATAGATTATCACAATTGTTATTCTTTTCAGCCACGTGGCGTTCCTAGAAACACCGCAGGACACGGTGAGTTCAACATCCTTATTTCCATGATTCATTCAAAAGAGAGAGAGAGAGAGAGGGATGGAGAGAGAGAGAGAGAGGGATGGAGGGAGAGAGAGAGAGAGAGAGAGAGAGAGAGTGGCGCAGGAAATAATGGGCGAAACAAAATAGCAGTAAAATGGCATCGGCGACACAATTCTTCCTTTCACTGGAACCTTTCCCCTAGCAAGACGCCACGAACAAAATACAGCACTGTAGAGTCCTCAAAGCGTGACGGCGGCAACAAAAGTCCATTGTTTCGACGATTATCACTCCAACACGTTTTGCTTCAATATTTTCCCAAAAATCCGGTTCCCAGAACAATACCACAAGCTACGTCCAGTGCGACCATTACGATGGCTTTGGTCAGGCCTGGTTTCCTATTTTGGACGTCGCTTCGTCGTTTTGAGTGAGGGCTAGAACTGGTGTATTCGTTACTTTAGCTGCAACTGTTTTCACCGAGTGTCGGCACTCGATACCCTCTCTATGACGGCAAATCTTGAAACGGAACTAGCATTCAGCTGCTGTCATGGTTTAAATACGCTTTTCAAAACCATTAGTGGTGTATTTGATTTATGCAATCCGCTGATACGATCGTTGAAATTTGCATGCATTTGTATGGTCCTGCAGCAAAATATCGTTGCAGTATGGCAACTTCTGCAAAGTAAACGACACAATAAGTATTGAACCGTAAAGCAAATTTCAATTCTTATCTGTTAGAATATTTAATTCAACTGTGTTGATACAGTTGCGTAATATGATATGTAATATGCCGTCGGGCATCGTTTAACGGGAGGTCAATTTTTACTGACATGAGCAGATATGGAACGAACTGTTCGTAGCGGACTGATTAAACCCCACATTTTATCGTCCAGGCGATCATGGAAATCCGGAAGGGGTTTCCCATACTAAAAACTTTGGAGCTCAGTTTCAGCAAAATAAATTCTCGAAAGCCTGTATAGGCAGGCGTAGGACGGTTAGACAAAACAGAAGTTGTCAGTGGTGTTGGTGTTCAATTACAATTCGTGTAGATCGTATTTGTTTTTCTATTGATCCGAATTGAAATAAACTCTGGTTTTTTTAGCTAAGCTGTTTTGAGCGCTGAGATACAATGTATGCGCTTTAAGTGTTTTTGAGAAACAAGATTTCGACTGTGCTTGCTAGAAGCTGGTGTGTTAGTTGATCTTTGCCTCCGATGCCCTCTATTTAGGAAATATACTGCAGTTTTTCATATAGTTCTCGACAAGCTGTTTTTTGTAATTAATATGTTCAATATCCATCACCCACAAACGAATAGAAGTATGATAAGCCTTCAATTTCGCCATCCAGGTGGAAGGCACAAGATATATTTCAAACACACATGCCAAACCGTTTTGTGCCAGGCCTGGTGCTGAAAATGTCAAATGAAATATGGGAGCCTAATTTGACATTACATACAAATCGCACGAAACATGCAACTGGTAAAACACTCAACCAAGCCAAAAACAACTAGAAACCGAAACTAGGACGATGCTTTGAAATGTGTTCAATGTCTACATAGTAAGAACACAACTAGAGAAGCAGACGTCATCCCATTCCTAACCCCGAAATGAACCGTAATGTTTGTGCAACAATGATTTCGTACATACCTTTGTTAACGTCGAGCTCCAACGCGAATGAACCAACCCACGGTGATTTTATCACACCCCTTTTTGGTTGCACTCTTAGGTGGCGGACGGTACAGAGTGTATAGCAGACAGCATCACGGTACAAATTGTGCAAAATAAACTACTGGAAAGTACCAACTGTGGGACGAACTCCGTGAACAACTTTAACGACCTGCTGATGGGAGAAGATTAATGTTTCCAGTGTAAGCCTCGGATGAACCCGGAATTGGCCAATGGGAACGGTATGGAAAAGGTTTTCTGTTGGCAAAGCATATGCTTGAGTTGAAATAAAAAATTGAAAACTTCCACCAAGGCGTGCGGACCCAAAAAAAACTGAACTTTTCGCTAAGTGATTAAAACGAGATGAAAGCTGAGAGAGTCAAGCAAATATCTGCTACCCAATACTTGTCACTACAAATGTGCACCTGTACAATGAACAATGTCAAAAGGTAGTAAAATGGATGTGGTTTTTCAACATGTGGTCGTAAAATATTCTTCGCTACATTTGTTTAGTTAACATGTAAGGCATTTGTGATGTAAAATCTTTTGCACTGGATCACTCCAGATTAGAATATGTGTTATAGAAAATTTGATCTGACTGCTTAAAACCCAGAAAAATATTTTTTTGGGAAAGTAAGTTCAGCTTGTTTTATATCTACTTTAAACAATGTGTGTGTCTAAAAATGAATAAACTCATACAACTTTTATGATAAATATAACTTTTTCGTGACAATTTAATGAATTTTTATTGTATAATGTCAGAGTTTATATCAGAATTAAAAACTTAAAAAAAGAAATAGAATATCGTAATGCCTTACATTAGAACATCTACATTACTTTATCATATACACGAATGTCTTTGAAGTGTCTGTACCATTTAATTAGTCAACATGATATCGTCCTCAAAATGACGAGAATAATTTTATAAGTAGTGCGTTCGTTAAGTAACTGCTTAATGACAGTCATGCAGTTGAGCAATGACGTACGAAGAACGTCACTATGTTGCACCGTGATCTTTATTTGTACCTTCAATGTTCATCATGTATCAAATTGCACAGAATCAAATCCTGGGCTTGAATCACAAATTTCAAAAATTTTAATCGATTTCCTTAAGAAATTATAATGCAACAGGAATAGAATAAAAGCAACATAAAAATTAAAATAAAATTGTATTTCTGGCATATCGTTAAAACAATCAAAAGCTTTTCTTAAAGCTGTGAATTTAGAAAAGCATAGGTTGTAAAGTTTAAAAACGACACAACGTTTTATTTTTCTTATCGTTGCTAAAACTAATACAATTTCTCTTGCCATTATTTGCCCAACGAAATCAGTAAATGCAATAGCACTCTCGCTAATCAGCTGCATTCAAAATTCAGGAATACCCCTATATCCTCATCCCTAATAGTCAGTGCCATCTGTTTCAAATCGTTGGTTTGATCTGTTCTTCAAGCGGTACCACATTATACATTTAAGATAATCGTTCCCCACCATGCCAAATAAATCATGATCACTACTCTTGGAATCTGTTCACATTTTGCCAGGAAGTAGCGGGTTCTGCTGGAACGCTATTTTACTCACCATAAGCTTAAGCTAATGCTGAAACAGTTAGACAGCGCTATATATCGTTTTTTGACTGCCTTTCCTCGCAGTCACTCTAGGGATTGTTTCAGCAAGGGAGTCCATTGCCACAACTTAAATAACCGCCTAGTGCCATAACTATTCGCTCATTATAATGAATTTTTCGACCAATCTCATTCATGCCGGTGGTTATCCCAGCTGCGCCGGGGCGGCAGCTCCAGCACTCATGCGTAGATAGGATTATTAAAATATTCTATCCGCAGGGAAATTTCCCTGTAGCTATCCGCTCGGTTTACCGGTGAAAGAGCTTGAGTTTGGTGTGTGCACAAATGTGACCGCATAATTCATGCGGATTGTTTTTTTTCTTCATATTTTATAACGCTCAACCCATTTCAGAGGGCGATGTGGTTCTTTTGGTCGACCAGACGGGTAAATTATCCGCCGAAACGGTTCATACTTTTTGTCTTTAACTCCAATGGTATGCAATTTGCACGAGGAAACTAGGTGGTGTTAAAGATAAGTATTTTTCTGAAGCAACCAGAGTGGAAAAAAGATGCATGAAAGAAACTTTCAAAACATAGTTTTTAAGTTGAATTTCTGAAAATTTTTGAAATAAAAACAACATTTATTTTTATTTAATTTAGCTTATTTTGATTTTAATTTTAATTATTTCAGTAAATTTCTTATCGATTGTTTTTGATTGAATAGGTTAAGCTTAAGCTCACTATGGCATGAAAAGTGCAATTAAATAACTACCTGAGCACAGAAAGCATGTGTTGATCAAAATTAAACCAAATTAAACTTCACATTATTCAGTTATGGATACAGCCAGCTAGTCCTTCGCCCATAGGCACTGCGGCTATCGTTTTAAGATCTAAAATCTGCACAAACATGCCCCCGGCTAGCGTTTTATATGTACATTTTTAAACATATTTATAGCCACTATCAACCCTGCACGAGAGTACCAGCGTTGTCAAGCATACCGGACGTTCATACGAGCCGAGCATGTTGCATCCCGAGCATTATGTGTTTATTCATAAATGCAAACGATTCATTTAAATGCATACGCAAATCTACCGAACAGACAGACACACAGACCTGCAGTAAACACGACACCAAATGCACAAAGAAAGCAGCAAATAGTTTCAGATAATTATTCCTGGATGCGAAACCATTCCTCCCTGATATCCTTCAATGCCGGTGCACTGCGAGTGTCAGGCCCATTTGCACAAACTACGGCTAAAATATGGCCGTTGAGCATGCTCCACTATCTTCCGGTGGGTATAAGCAATCAGCAACGGCACCAGCAAATGCATTTAAAACTTATAAATTGGTAATGAAATATGTACGTTTTCAACACCCTACCAGTTGATAGAAACCAGCTGCTAGCAGCCAGCTGTTGTTGTGTCTGTGAGCGTGTTGTATTTGTGCGTTTTAGTGGTGCTTTTGAGCACATTCATAAAGTTGATTCGCTGCTATCTGCAATATCTGAGTAATCATATATTTTTCACTAAAAAGATAAGAAAACACAAACGTTATCCTTATCGATGTGTTTTCATAGCAAGAACATTTGTTTCAACTACATTTGGCTTTTTCTGATTCAAACTGGACTAGTATCTCTCTTGGCACGATATTCGGATACGCTTTCAACAGCTGAGCGGATTCAATTATTCAGCACGATGAGTAGAAAGCAGAACATTGTACTACAAAACTCCGAATTTCATTCCAAACATGTAGACAAGCCAAAATACCATCTGGGTATCGTTCGCAGAGTAAATTTACCATATATCATTTGATCAACTTAGCTACTTGGTAACCGATAATGGTAAGCAAAAAACCCAAACAGAAATCGAGGCGGGTTTGCATTATTGGTGTAGTGCTACCTAACACCAGACATAATCATTGCTGCACAATTGCAATCATACCAAACCTTGCAATAAGACGTTTTTGGATTAGAAGGGGTAAATTGGACCATGCTGTTTATTCCTGCTTCTCAAAAACCGGATTACTTTGTAGAGGGAAAAAGCCACTACAGAAATGTGATTTCTAGGATTAGCCACTTCAGCATTAAATAACCGGATCATTTTCCAACCCGAACCTTATTGCTGCTGGTGCTGCTTATGTGCGTACCTGATGCCACTTGGTTAGAGTTTGCAATTGTGCCGGCACGTTTCTGTGTAATATTTATCATCTTCTCTACCAATCTTCCAAATGTTACTCAGTTAAAAAAATGGGTAGCGATTATGCCTATACTATTGTGGTCGCTCTGACCCATCAACAACAGCAGCAGCCTTGCAATCCGCCCGCCTTTTACTAGAAGAATCGCTTCTCCTCGTGCTATGATGCTAAGCCAACTGCAAAAACCCAACCGACAATTCGGCACGTCATGCCCCACACATGCTCGATTTGTATATTTTACCATATAGATGGTATCAGCTGACATTCCGGCGGCCACAGCTCCTCCGGCGCGGGCACAACATCTCAGAGAGAAAAAAGACACGAGACCAAAACCAAAAGCAAACGGGATCGTGACACTGAGCTTTGAAAGTCGCACCAGCTGTGAAACTTGATATGTTTTCTTCCACTCACGCCTCTGGTTGTCGGTGGTATTTTAGCTCGTCAGCTGTACCAGCCATGTCGTTCGGGAAGCGTAAGGTACGTGATTATTACTGGGTGAAGGCTTCAATCCGCTTGCAAGCTCGCTCCAAGATGTAGTACACACTCCGGGAAAACGGTTTATAGGTTTCAACGGAAAGATGATCATCTTCACGTTGGCTGGGAAAACGGTGTACCACACTTGTGTATGAAATACACATGGTCACATGGGTAACGGTGGATACGGAAAATGGTGAGCATATGCCTCAGGAAGTGATGTGCCCTTTTGCCCACCCAATGCATTGTGGAAGAATACTGGAATAAAAATGATTTTTTTATTTTTTATTTCAATGCCAAGAGTATTTTTACTTTAAAGTAGATACTTTTTCATAAAGAAAGTCCAAAATAAAAACTTTAAAACTCCGTGCAAGGAAAAAATCAAAATTAAAAAATGGAAAAACCTTCAGGAACAACCTGCGCAGAAAGAAGTGCATAGAATTATAGTTAGAATTCCAACACTGTGTGTTAAGTTCGATTTTTCATGTTGGGTTTGATCTTTCGTTGCCCTTGAGACAAACCTCGAAACGTTGTAAAGCGTGGCACGATGTTTGAAAAGAAATTTGCAGTTAGCAAAGTCCCATTTAAAGTGCCAGATTTGGCAAGGCTATTGCTTAAGGATTATCCCTCCCATAGTATACAGTGCACCAGACGGAGTAGGCCGTGATCTCCTACAACAATAATAATAATTTCACTTTGATCACCCTTCATTATCAAGATGGGAGAAATGTCTATATCATTTCATGTTCAATGAAATATATAAAGGGTAAGTGTACCAATTGTGGCTATAGCACCAATTATGGCTATAACGAACACTATTTTCGCTCTTAAACAGTCTATTTGCATTCTAAAATCACGGAAGGATTTTTTATTTCAATTATGAACATTTTAACACATTTGTGCTTCATTAGTTCCGTGCTGCTCGCTTCCGTTTGTTAAATATCAACCTTTTAAAATGTGTTGCCAAGATTGTTGGTGTCTCT
>VTWG01007961.1:0-14284 GCA_008817895.1 Anopheles fontenillei | reverse complement strand
GAAGATGTGCGGATGGGGACGCAAAAAAAAAACACGAGTGGAGCTAATCGAGTTGTGCACCGCGTGAGCGTACTGATCTTTCGATGCTGTTCCTTTGCTCGATGATTGACAAGGTTGCGCATGAATTGTCTTTGTTGAAGTTTTGTTTTCTTATTTTAATTCGTAAAATACATTGTTTATAATCAGTTTACACTGTTTCAAATTCAAACGCATCGATCGGTGTGTGAAAAACAATCAATCTAAGATCCAATTTTTTCCAACATTCCAACAGTCTCTTTGTCCTCCAAATTCCAAATGGCATCGGACAGCAGGGGCCGCAAAACGATTATCCTTGTACCGCGTCTTCAGATTGAACTTTAATTGCTTCTCAACTGTCAACGAATGAAACTATCGAGCACTTCCTGACGAGCTCGTAAACCCTCTCCCAATTCGGCTGCCGGTAAACACGGAACACTAGCCTCCAGCGACCCTGTCACACTACAGTCAAAAGCAATCATATTGATGAGACTGTATGTGATGTGATTTAGAGCATCTACCACAGCGAAAAAAAACTACACCAGCAGGAAATCGATCGTATCATTTGTCTTCAACGTTCCACTCAACATAGGTTAAAGAACGAGAAACACTATGTTAGAATGGCAAAACACAATCACAACGCGCGTGTACTAAATCAAGCCCACCGGATACCGATCCGACAGGCCACCGGCTACTGCAGTTCGCCACGAAGAAGATGTTAAAGTTGGCGATCCAAAGCCAGACGTACAGGGCCCAGCAGGCAATCGTCATCCCTCCCGCAAAAGAACTATTCGACTAATTGGTTTGCTTCGGCATGAGCTCGATGCGCGTGCGTTGCGTGCGTAGTCCAGCGATGCTACAAGCGATGCTGTACGATAATCAATATCACAACGCTGTTAAGAACGCTGGACCGATTGATCGCTGCGGGAAGCTTAGGTTAGCAAGGTCACCCCACCAGGGCCCAGTGGGATACTGCCTGCGCCGGGTCGGCACGATGGCGTTGAAAGTCACTGCCACGGGTACTTAAAGCTTCAATGACCTACTCCCTCGAAAAAGAAAAAGACATTCTGACACTGACAGGCCCTCTGCTGGGAATGCCTGGTACTAACTTAAGAGATACCGACAATCGACGATGTACTGCTCAAGAAACAAACCGTTTTCATTCTTCTCTGCTTCGAAGTTTAATAGTTGTAGCATGTTTTTATTATTTTTTTTTTTACATATTACTTCAGTGATCAGCCTCCCTTAGCAAACCGGCTCCGCTATGCTTGCTTCTGGCCTTTCGTAGCTTCCCCGTTGATCGCTTAGCACTGCAATTAGCGTAATCTTCAATCGAAGCATCTCAAACGAACGAGACTGACTGACGAGCGCGCCTGAGAAGCCGTTGGCCGCTGATTTTGCCCTTCAAGTCCAACAAATTGACAAGGTCCCTGGTGCAACCAACAAACAGCAGCAGCAGCATCAGCACCAGCAGTTGTTAAACAATATCATCTACGCATCTCTTTTTTAGTGTCCAAAAATAAAACCCTGCGTAGATAATAATTTCAGTGACCACTGCCACTACCACTACCACCACCATCATTATCTGTACGATCAGAAAGCACGGAGATGACAGAGCCAATAGAAAGATGGATTTTCGGCCCCAATCGCCGTCGATGATGATCCGTACCCAACGAAGGGGTCGCATCAGCTGGTTGTCGTTCACGTGTCAATTATGCCACCGGAGGAATTCCGTTCCCACTTGCGGCAAATGCCGTTATGGAGGGCCTCGCGTTACATCCTTTAGTTGATTTTTTGTCTTATGTTTGAAAGGGCTTTCATAAGGACAACAGCGAAATAACCTTTTGTGTTTGTGTGCTTTCGCACTCTCGCTCCTCTCTGCCGAAGGAACTGAAACATGAATATGAGGCTCGATTAGTAACAAATTAGGACAAAAAAGCCCTTTCACGACTCTTCGTGGTTTGGGGCGTGAAGGTCAGCCTGATTCAGGGGCCTGAACATAAACAAACGGCTGCACCAAACAAATTGGGAACACAAGCGTGAAGACGGTGAAGCGTCTCGGCTAGGCCAGTATCGAGGTACCAAACGGGTTGGTGCTGCTGGCCCCCCCTGGCACACGATGGCAATAGAGTGTTGAAGATTTTAATTGCAACTCGATTGGGCTGACGGCATGGTTCTCCCGCTCTCAGCTGGTTCCACTCGTTCTTTGGCGCCTTTAACGCTTCTTTTTTTCTACACATTTCACTCATATTTCGACAGCATTAATGAGCGACGGATCGATTGAGAGCGTAAGAAGCGGCTGCTGGCGGGCAAGATGCGCATAAGCCACAAGGAAAACCACCAGCAATTAGGGTTAGGACGGTGGACGGTTGAAACGAAAACATCTTTTTGACGTTTTTTTTTTGCAATCACTGTAGTATGCGAGGCTCGATACTGATGAGAGCTACTAATTACTACCATTTATTGGGGTAGACATAAATAATGCGGCTGTATTGGAAGGAAGATAAGAAGCTGATTAGCCATTTACGAGACATTCATCTTGCACTTAGCGCGATACAGCCGTTTGAAATAATATTTTTACTGTCTGCTATCTAATTCCACTCACATAAACATTAGCTGACGTGTCTCCTGGCTCTCTGACACCTTCCATCGGCATGTCAGTGCCACCCATTGCAACAGCAACCCTGCATCACCACCCTGCCCCTTTTTTCCATTTCAACGCAATCTCTATTAATCAGCGTATAAGCTCGTGATACTTTTGACCAAATTACCTTTTTCCTTGCAAAGGTCAACCCGAGGCTGGCGGCACGATACCGCGATCCTTTCTTTTTGCGAATGTCGCGAAAATAATCCAATATCGCCCACTCAGCCCAGGGCGAGCCGGGGAGAGCCAAAAGCGCTCGGTGCTGATTAGTTTTTATTCCCCTTGGTCTAGGTCGCATATATATTTTTCAAACTCCCCGTCACCTCACGGGGCCATTGCTTGTGACCGTTTCGGTTCCAGCTCCACACTGGTTTTTCATACTTCTCCCTTGATTGTGCCTATTGTTTGAACGACGTGCTCGTATACACTCGCAAGCGAAACGGCGCTTAGTTAAAACCGAAATTTTGTAACACGCCTCCACCGCAAACTTCTAGCGGCGTGCGCCTGCAAGCATGCAAACTCGTTACGGAGATCGTGTGCGCCTTGCTCATGACATGCTTAACGGTTGTAAAGAAGGCACGGAGCCTCCTTGAAAATAAAAGTAATCACCCAAAGGAGCTCGACTAGCCTGATGAGCTGTGTGGGTCAGTAAAGCTGAAGCCCTCCCAAACCAACAGTCTCCTCCTCGTAGGAGCTGCTCCAGAGCTGTTTTGCCGCCGTTCGACCTACTAATGTAGGCAATTTCCGGGCCCACATAATAGCCTCACGGTCTTCAATTAAAAATCGATATTTTACCTCATTTGCATTAATTTACGACACTCGCGGGGTTTTTTTTTTTTGCAAACACGTAGGCGAAGCGCCGGTTTCGTCTTACGTCGCTTACATTACTTACTTTTGGGGCCCGAGGCCTCCGAGAAGGGAAGGCTCAGAACGACCGGTACAGCACTGCCAGCGAAAAGAAAGAAGACCCCCAGGCAAACATTGTAAGGAGCAAAAAACACGATTCTGCCACAACAACATCGTAAAAAACATCGTCTCCAGTTGCGTCCTTCACCGATCGCGAAGGAACGAACGGAGGCGACCAACATAACGCTTCACTTTCCCTGTCTGCCCGTCTGCCCTGTCCTGCCCTGCAGTCGCCAGTGCAGTCACCATGATTTATGGGCGCCTGTGGGAAAGTAGTTTTTCATTTGACACGCGATCACGCTCCCTTCGACACTTGCCCGTACCGGACACTCCCATCCGAATCTTGATGCCACCGTTACCGTGCCAGCTTCTGGTGCGCTTTGTTTTATTGCATTGTGCAGATTGGATTATAGCAATAATGCATAACCGCACGACTGCTCTGCACGTGCTTCGAACAAACACAAAAACGAAACCATTCCACAACAAACACACAACACGTCTCACCCCAAAGCATGAAGTGGATCCTCTGCTTCGAGCCCAACCGGGACACTGGGAATGGTCGAAAATACCAGCACGCAGTGCTCCTCGGGTAAGAAGCGTAATTTATTTGTGCTACCTTCACGGTCCCTGCCGGCAAAAAAAAAACGGCAAGGATGTTGGCTGGCCACCAAGGTCACTGCGCACGCACACGAGGGCCGGCTATCGCACAGCGCACGAGGTCCGGGCACGCACTGTGCGCCCCTCGGTTCACGAACACCAACCACAACTAATGGCAGATGATACCTCCGCAGCACGACGCTCACAGACGCACGGCAAAAGCATCACGTCCTCCGCTCAGCAGACGCGCCCGGCCGGACGCACCAAAGTACTGATTTTATTATTAAATTACACCACCGGTTGCGCATCCTCGCCATCTCAGCCGTAACACATTAAATGCTAATAAAGTAATTTATCGGAAAACTATTCCCTTTTGCGCCGACTTCGGTTGCGACCAAGTCCCACCGGTGTGAAGGTCGCCCAGCGTCCGTTGCATAACATCCACCGTCCCATAACACCACCCAGGCGGGGGGAGGAAGTTTCGTTGGCCCTTCAGGTGGTGGCCACAAGCGCATGCTTTCACGATCAGTGCCAGTTCGGTTTGGTGCTGTGGATTATCCTCTTATGGAGAGGATATTCTGCAGCGCTACATTTTTACGAGCCCTTTCCTAGATGTTCTCGGAGCTACAACGGGGCTGTTTTGCGCCGTACAAACGATTCATCGATACAGCAAGATGCATAATTGATTATTTATGGCTACACTTGCCTGACAAGTACAGTGACACGTTCGACTGACATGTCTGAATGCGTCCTTTTTTTTTGGTTTTTCTTGTTACAAACAGTTATTTGAGTTACACACCTCATCGTATTGAAAGCAAAACCTTTCCCTTTCCCACACACTCGAATAGGTCACGGTGGGGTGGTGTGCATACATCGTGGGCTTAAAGCGAACAGGCGCAGCACATTAAATAATTTTTAACGGCACAGCAAAGCAAGCTCAGCCGAGAGGTAGTTTTGAAATTTATTTTAATACACTTAATCTGGCTCTCCATCTCGAAGACTTGCGTTGCAGTGGCTTTTATGTCTTATGAACTTTTGCGTGACACTTATTTTACGACTATTACTTCACTAGTGACAAATTTTTGCTATCTCAATCATCGGACAAACTACGGTTTGGCGAAAAGAAATGTATCCGACTGTGCAGTGAGACTTAAGTCGCTTTACTTTTCTCCGCGAAGCAGCAAAAAAGCAACACCTTACTTTATTAGGCACTGCGGCTCGCGCCGTCCGTACCACCCAGGCGCTGAGGAGACCCGAAGATCGACCGATCGACTGACTGACCGACTGCGGTGGACGTGGCAAAATTATGAAATTGCATCATATCCATAAAATAACTCACTTAACACCCAAGCCGGCAGAGCGGACGATGAAGAAAAAGAACACGCCACGCACGCAGCTCGGCATCCTTGCATCAGCGACGGAGTCATTCTCGGTGCTTGGTTCATTAAAAAAAAGCGAACACACACACACACATGGTGTATTAAAATTTATAATCTGCGAACAGGACAAGCGCACGTTTTGCGTCCCACGAGGGCAGAGATAGGAAGTGGCCCCCGGGAGCGGAAGGAATCCAATCCAGGCAGGTTCGTCGCTTGGTGAGTGGTAGGCAAACGCCCCATCCCCAGGGGTAAGGACACGATGACATCGCGAAACAATGCGTGAAATAATAATTGATGAGCCGGTACACGGATCGTACCGGGAGTAGAGGCGCACGCGCGCACACGATCGAGAATCTTACGTGAGCGCTGCGGCGAAGGAAACAAATTCCTTCGAGCGAGTGATGGCTGAGTATGCAGCTACGATCGCAAGCGATTGATAAAAAGCCGAACCACTACTGATGAAGTCATTCATTCAGAGTGTTCAGGGAATCGATCAGTTCAATGAGTGTGAGGCGCACGAACAATTGAGCCATAATTCAGCAGCTGAGCTCTAATTGAAAACTGCAACAGTAACTCACACTTTCGTACAGCTTTCACGAAACTGTTCGAGGGAGAGTGTTCGAGCTCAAGAGCGTTCATTCGCCTCCGCCTGTCCTGTGGTAGACGCCAGTCCTTGTAATCGATAGCTTGTCGCGTGACATTGGAAGATGTGCATCAGTTAATCATCATCAATGCCTTCCTCCCCGGCTTTCTTTGTGCAGCGGCAATAAGGTTATGCAGATTACGCTTCCAGCACTGAGCTGGCCGGGACGCTGAGCTGAAAAACGGCATTGGTGGTATCGTTCGTCGCAAGATGGATTAGTCGCCCTACGTAGTGCATGATCGATCGCTCGTAGGGTGTGTGCGTTAGTGAGTTACGGTGATCGCATCCCCGTGATCTAAGAGAATGGTCTTTTAGATGCCTAGAATTCTAATATGTCAGCCTGCGCGACATAGGTAATTATTAATTTCAAAGAGACACTATTATTGATGCTCACCAAGTGACCTTGACGTCTCTAGCGCGGCACAATACCCACTTCTGCGACTTTGTGTTCATTAAAATATTACCTCGCTGCCGCAACGGAGGAAGCGATTTGTCGAGCACGCGCCGTTGAATAATAAGTATAGTAATCTGCCCCTTTGCGGATTAGCATGTGCAAACTGAATCTCGGTCAAGATCGTAACCTAGAAGTTATATTTATAAAAATGGGGAACGCTCTTCCTTCCCCATAACAATTTAAACGCGCAATCTACATCTGAATTCCAACATCCTTATGCAACACAGAGACGCGCTGTCTTGCCACCGTATTCATATGTTTCCAAATCATCAGTTTAATGATGAAACTCTTCTTAACCGTCGCGCATTAGCACTCCATCTTGCGCTAAAGTTTAATTTTATTTAATGGCTTGTTAATTTGACATCGACGAGCCGTATCGCCGTATAATCTATACCTAACGATACTGCGCGCTGACCAGTACCGTACCCGGTCGTATCTTGCGGCGATGATCACATCCCCACGGTAGCAGATTTTGTAACTCATCTGTGCCTATCATTTGCCAATACGCACCAACGATTTGCTGGAGAGTACTCCAGCCCCAACCCGCGAGAAGAAAGCACCCGCACCTCGAAAGCTGTGTGTTTTTTTGCCTCCCAAAACAAATCCTTCAAACGACACTAATTTGTTTGTTTACCACACTCTGCACTCGTGCGACCTGGACCGTTGTTTTCGGGACACTCAGCTGGTGCAGCTTGACATCAAGTACCGCAGGTGAGTGAGCAGCCGCCGAGAAGATGGGATGCCGAGCCGCTTTCTACGCGCAAAGAAGGTGGGCAACGTAGTAGTACCTTTGTGTATGCGTCTATCGATTGCATCACTTACAAACCCCTCTTGCCAGGCGTGTTTTTAACGAAGCGTTAACATAAAAAGAACCTCCCGCTTCCCTTCCCACACGCACAGTTCGTCGGTAAGGTTTGCAAAATTATAAGGCACGCGCATTATTCCACCGTGAGCAAAGGCGTGTGTGCCAACATTAAAAGGTATCTAAATGAACGATAACGACGCAGTGTATGAGGACAGACCGTTGCGTTGCGATCTTCCTTGAAATCAGGGGATTTTCGCTATCATTCAGACTCGCCTAGCTGCACTTACCTTTTTTTTGATTCATCGATTTTAATTGCACCACCAAGACAGAGGCCACCATGGTTAAGGTTTCGCACAGCGCCTTACCCGCACGCAAAATCATGCAACCTGTGACAAAGGATTTAACTGGTGGAAAAGGGGAAGAAATGTGTGGAGAGGATTATCAAAACCATCAAATGTGCATCCTATCAACGTATCAGGCTTCGCCTCATTTCATTATACTAAAGCTCGCTTATGCGCGGCCGCAGCATTCACACACACGCACAAGGAAAAAAGGGGCTAAATTAAAAACGATACGTCTTAGCGCATCGAAAGACTTGCGCGATCGGGACGGACACGAACCCGCCTATTCGTGCAGTTTTGCGCTTTGCAAGTTCCCGAGGCCGGGGATCGCGGGTGATGAGCATGAAAGTGAATGATGACGGACTCGGTTTCGGGAACGGGAGGGGAGGGGGGGTTGAGAAAAAGTGTCCTCACATACACAACCGGGCGCTTGATACCGTACCGAAACGGACGATCGATGAAAAGTTGGTCAAACAGTGCGGGAGTAGCGAACGGCGAGAATTTACATAATCGCTACCGCAAAACGACGCCACCGTGCTCGTCTTCGGCTGGTAGTCCTGGGCTGCCTGTTGGCTGCCCCTTTGGTCACCTAATCTCGGCACGTATGTATGTCTGTCCCGCTTCAGCAGTCACGCGGTGACTCCCTTATCGGGCTAGCTTCGCATGGTGGTGTAAATAACGCTGCCCGGGAGGAGAGATGTACGTGCAGCTATTGCCACATGCAGAGGAATAGAAGAATGTACGTTTATCATAATGCGAGATTGGTTCATGAAAAAGAGATAAAATGAAATAATGCATCTTATCGGGACGTGCGATCGGCGGACACCGCTCGTGAACGCCGCTCGTGCGTTTCAATTAGAGCTGAGGCACGTGTCTCCTTATTTTACACCGTACAATTATTGTGTATTTTATGAGCAATTTTTAAACTCATTTTGAAGTTGTTCCATTTGTTATACTGCACCGTCCCCAATTCGTTGCATCCTACCAGTGAGTATGCAACTCCCCCAAAAGCGTTTGTTATGCAATGGTGCGAATATTATTGAGTAATCTTGCATCGCATACCGCGTAGGGGCCATGGGTAAGCTTCTGCTACTTTCTCGAGCAATGGATGCTCCATCTGTTCCTTATCGTTTTTGTTTCTTCATTCTCTCGCCTCCCCTTTCTCCACAACTCATGGTTGGGATCAGGTCAGACTCTTGTGTGCCAACGCTTGCACTCAAAAAAAGCCGATACTCCACATTAAGGAACAGGCACAAGCGGGAGTGTTGAGAAAAATTTGCATTCCTTTCGCCCCTTAACGGGCTAAAGAGAAGGTGAGAAAAACAGGGTCCTATGCGCTCCTTTCTTTTTGCCTACCGGAGAGCTTCCTCTTCCTTTCGCCAACAGAGAACGCAATCTTCACCCCAGGTGGGTGGAAGCGAGCATTCAATCGTTTCCCCAGTTTCGGTCTATCATCGCGGTACGATCTCTGCTCAATTTTCACGCCCGTTTGCGTCCATTCGTTCGTCCGTAACAAGGCCGTAGCAAAGCAAAAGTTGCAATAATGCACCAGCTACCACGGCTCGGGTATTGTTTGGGCATATGCACCCTTGGGTTAGTCGTAACGCGATCACAATTATACACCTTTACTTTCTCACTTGGCAATTCGTATCCGGCAACTTGAAGCTCGGCGTGGACCCGGTATCGGTGGACGCGAAAACCCATCTACGAACGTTTTCGTATCGCGTTAATGAGGGTGCACATACACATATACACACACACACACACACGAGACGGCAGCTGGCAAATCGTAAATTAAGGAAAATATTACGACCAGTACGGTGGTGAGGCCACGGTGCAGTGGTATGGTGGCTTCTATCGGTGGCAGTCATCTTTTTGTGCCGAAAGCAAACAATGGGAAAGCATAAAAAGGAGTCCGAACGTGTGGAACGTGTTACCGTTTTGGGTAAGACTTTAGTGTTTTTAGTTAAAGAACACTTGCTTAAGGGAAACGGTTGGCATTGAGTAGTGCGGAACAAATCGTTAGTAAATAGTGTGTTTTTTCTTAAGCATTTGCTCACTTTAACAAATATCTATTATCCATAGAAACCTCTAAAGAAGTAATGTACACCATATTAAACCTGTCATAAATGCATTTTTTTCTCTCCGCTTAAAGTAAATCCAGAGCTTTATTAATAAAAAAAAACACCCTAACGCTTTACTGCACAAAAACAAAACCCTCTTCGCAACTGGTTACGCTTGGAAGCTGCAGCACAGGGTCTGCAGGCTTGCAACGGGCCGCCCTGCCGACTCAAAGGAATCTGCCACCATTTGGAAGCGATATGGAGCAATAGAACGGGTGTAATTTTAATTAAAAGCTCACCCACTACCATTAAGCCAGCGGGCCAAGGTTCAAGTTCAAGCCAGCCAGCTCGGGCAAAGGTTCGGGGAAGGAAAAACAACTCTCGCCCCGGAATGCCATTGTGGGTGGGAATTGTATGTTTCATCTTTGGTGAAATCCATTCATCGGTTGTGTGTGCGAGAGCATCGGTCGCATGNGCTTGCGTCACAACCCGCCCGGGGACGGTTAGGGGACCGGTGTATCATCTTCGTTGCGTGTGCTGTGGCCTTGGCACTCTGTGATGTAGTGTACGCATTGAGTTGGCTGGCAGGGCAGCCCTTGCAACTGGGGCAGTAGGATGAAAGTTCATGAAGAGATGACATCGTTGTATTGGATAATTTGGGTTGGATACTTTCACTTTCATTGTATTAAGAACACCGAATAAACTTAGCGTCTTATTCCTTATTTCTAAGTTTCTGCTACTGACACTGGAACATTACAGCCATATCTAATATTTTCATGTTTCGCAACATCCACTAAAACGGGCGTGACATTGATGTAATAACGACCAAACGTAATACCTTATTATTATTATCTCCTTTCACTAAGCCCTAGCAGCAGCATCAGCTCAACCCCACAATGCCATGACAGCATGGTACAGCATTAAAATAATAATAGCACCGCAGACAACAAAAACGCACCCAGCAACCTAACACTATGCTACATCTTCACTCGATCGTTTAATGTTGTTTTATGCTTTATTGCCCTCCCAAAACGCGTCACTTTAGCGTGCGCTGCGTTCTTCTTCTCACTCTATCAATTCCCAGCACGGTACAGTTTGGGCCCAAAAACCCTTCACCCCGCATGAACACAAGGGCTGCCATGCACTGTGTCAGGTTGCCATTTCGACAGTTTTCGGGAAATGCGCCATCATAGATCATCTACAGCCGCTTCTTCACCCGCCTTTCGGGTGTGAACACAATGCACACAGCGCCGCCATAACTAGACGAGCGAGTACGAGCCCTCCCAGCGACCCAATGACCCATTGAACCCTTTGGTGGGATGGAGGAGAACTGTCGTGCCTTTTCCCTTTCAGTATGGTGTTTTTCGGCCCCCATTGAGGACAAGCGTTAAATTACCGGAGCGCCCAATTAGTTAAGCGCAGTTACTAAACGTTGAGAGACTGTTTTGAGGCGGACGCCCTGCTGATGCTACCGAAGGGCGTCGTCCAAAACGGCCTCGATGGCCACCTCCAACAATTGTGAAAGAGCAAGAGAGAAAGAGCAAATAGGAGACTTCAACTGAGACCGTCCAGCATGCAACATAATGCTGCATGCAACCCTCCCCCTTTCGTCCACCCCGTCACGTCACCTGTCGATGACTGTTAGGCTGCAAAAGCGTTTCGAATCGAGTCGCCGCCGCCGCCGCCGCCATCGGAATGACAACCGAGCAGTGTGGCCAGTGAGCGCCGGAGCTTCGCCCGCGGCACACATGAATATGTAAATCGGATCGTTTAAAGGATTATTAAAAGCAAATGTGTTTGCGCGCGCGAGCGAATTTCACCATCGCTGATTAAATTTTATGCTCCCTTTTGGCGGTGGAGCGCGCCAACATTCCAATCGGTTTGCCGTCCTCCAAGGCAGATATTTCTATCACTCACTGTCCATTGTTAGTCCGGTGTGCATGTTAGAATAGCGCTATTAATAGCCCGCCGATTAGCATCTCCGCACTAAGCAGCTATCCGGATTTAGACCGTATGTACTAAGAATCAATATCAGGCATCCCCCGGATGTGATAAAACCACGGCTTACATCGAAGGACGAGCTTAAGGATTACTTTATCGTGCGTTTGTGTCAGCTGGCATTTCCATAACAATCCACTCGACGCGACTCGTGAGTGGCAATTTTTCTCGCCCTGATTAACCATTCACAGGCAGCGTGGACACACGGATCGGACACATTAGCTAAACACCCGCCTCGCTCGCTCGTCTCCGGAACGATCCCGACTTTCCTTAAAGCGTTTTAAGTTCGAGACTAACCGAGAGAAGACCAAAAAAACCTTCCAAAACCGTGCCAAAGGTAGTACCGAAAGCTTAACGTCATAAAAAAAACACGACGAATCCGTCCAACCCGCTTGACAGACCTGCCCGATGATGGACGTAATCGTAATCCATAGATAGCGGGAAAATTAACAGCCGCACATCTGCAACGCTTCCATCCGAAACCGTTGGCCAATGATGGTGATGGTTGGCAGCACCCATTCTTCACCGTGTCCAGGCGCCTGTGAGGCGACCCCGCCGTACGACGTTTGCATAACGGTGAGCGAATTTTCCAGGATTCGACCCCCCAATCAGCCACCCGCATAATGGCGCTGGCATTCGGGGCGTTCTTCTTTTTTTGTTCGTACTCAACGATTTCGACTCCTCCCGGCATTTGCAGCCTGGCAAAAGGTGATAATGGCGATGGGGGAGCCGGTCGTCGAACATAATGTGTGATAATGGCGAGCATAATAGCGATGATCGATTGGAGGCTGTTTTTGTTGTTTTGTTTTTATTCGATGTTCCAGCGTGATCGTGATCGGTTTTGGTGTTAACTGGAGGCGATTTAGACGATTGTTTCGATTACCGTTGGTGGGAAGCTTGAAGGAGTAGCAAGCTTTATTGGCCATTATGGACAAAGGTGTCAAAGGTCAGTTCACTGCCCGGGAGTCATATAATCATAAATTGTACTCGTGCGGTGTTGGTTCACGCAACAACAACGCAAATTTAAGCACAGAAACAGATACATCGCCCCAGTTAGCTTAGTTAGCCCATTTAAAAGTCCATCTTTTATGGGTTTAGTAGCATTTAAAAATATAACACCCAATTAAGCACCATCAAAAAGCTTACCCTTCACCCATCACACGATCGAACCTTCGAATCGATCAACCGCGAAAGCGAATCTTATCGACCAGAAGTTGCCCAACCAACCATCACCCAGGAGCACATCCCTTCGAACGATTGCAATACGTCTACGGTTCACTGTTCGATCGATTTACATTTATGTTACCCTCCGCGCCACAAACAATAACTAACTGGATCGACTTGGCGATTTCGATCGGATTCGAAATAAATTATGCGATAACTGCGCGCCGGACAAAGCGACGATAATGATCGGTATCGCCCATTAATCTAATTTCTTTTTTATGTAAATATTTTCGTACTTTCGAACCGTTGATAGGATCGAGTCATAATGGCGGTCAGAGCAGTGTTGAGGAAATGTTCAGAAGATAAGGCAGGAACAGCTGAGACATTGCTTTCCTTGAGCGGGTGCGAGTGCCGGTTGCAGTGCCGACGGAAAGGCTGGATCGACTCGTTCTCTCGACCTTGACACAAATTTCGGTTTCGTTTTTTTGTTAAATGATTCACTTTTAACTGGCGACAGACAAAGCACAAAAAAAAGGAAATTTGCGTTTGAAATATTGTCTGTTGAAATCTAATAATCACAAGTCCGGTGTATGGGGTAGTTTATTGTTAATTAATCGATCATTAATAATTATATTATTGTTACCCCTAGCTCCATAGTCACTGGTTTTAAATGGTCAGGTTTCAAAGGGCTCAAAGCTCCCGGTCGATGAACATTCCATAAAACACCGGGCGCCACCGTGTGCCTGTTGGTTGTTGCCACCGTACAGGGCCTTAGCGCCGTTCGCACGCCCTTTTTTGTACGCCCAGGCCGAGTGTCAAACACCTCGGCGCGCTAGATTTTGGGGATGAAAAATGATCACCAACGGGCAGTTCAAAGCGTACCTCCGAAAAAATTCCAAATCTGTATTCGAAAGCATCGAACACTCTTTTAGGGCCCTTTTTCACTCGGGCTCCCCAGTGCCCTGGAATTCGATTCGATTCGGCAGCGCGCAACGTACATTCCATAAGGGTTCGGTTCCGTTTTTTTTATCCTGCTGCTTAAAGGATGAATCCAGTCTTCGGTTCGGTCATAATTAATGACACCAAACGAATGGCAGCCTGAAGGTCACGTTTAGTAACATCATAGACATTTTGTTTTCTGCGCAGAGGGCGGGGAGGGGAGGAAGGTTTGTACACATTTCTCAACACCTCCATTCCTTGCCCCTTCCCACGTGTGGTCGATGCCAAAAGGGAGTTCAAAATCAATCACCTTCAAACGTAAAAAGAAACAAGAAA